>JBBPBX010007702.1:0-46255 GCA_038048925.1 Garcialebias charrua | reverse complement strand
AAGAACGGAACTCCGTCGTAACTCAGGGACTACCTGTGTACATATATATAAAGCCCATTATTAAAGTTATCTATCTAAGGACAAGCAGATTACATAGTGAATCTTCATTTTGTCGCAGTCTCCCATCCTGAGCAAGCACAAAGGCAACAGTGGAAAGGAAAAACTCCCTTTAACAGGAAGAAACTTCCAGCCGAACCAGGCTCAAGATGAGCGGCCATCTGCTTTGACCGGCTGGTTTGAGAGGACAGGAAGGAGGAACAAACAGAATGAATTGCAGGTCCAGGTTTATATTGGAGGAAAGACTAAACGCATGTTAATATAGAAATAATTACAAATACAAACAGGAAGAGTAAGTAAAGACAGCAGCAGAGAGAGGAAATGTGGTCAATTTGTCCTCCAGCAGTATACGTCTATAGCATCATAACTAAGGGATAGCTCAAGAAACCAAGCCTAACTATTAAGTCTAATCTTAAATGTAGAAAATGTGTCAACCTCACAGACAGAAACAGGAAATTCAGTCCCTAATCGTGATACAGTTGGTGCTCATCACCATACAGCCCTTTCAAACGATAAGATTCATAGCCTAATCCGATACAATTCAATGTGTAATTGCAATACGATTCATCACAATTTGCGATTTGATTTAGTCCTTATTTTCAAAACATAAAAAAAAAAAAAATCTGTTCTGCCCTTTATCACGATATGGTACAGCACTTATTCACACAATTCAGTAGCACGATGGGTTAGTGGTTAGCACTGTTGCCTCACAGCAATAATGTTTTGGTTCAAGCCCAGGGTTGAACCTGAGGTCTTTCTGTGTAGAGTCTGCATGTTCTCCTTGTAGTTTTCTCCGTTTACTCCGGTTTCTTTCCACCCACAGTCCAAAAACATGCATGTTTAGGCTCCCTTGAAAACTATCTTAACAGGAAATGTCTGTTTAAATACAGGTTGAACAAATGGATAATATGACTCTTAATTTGCCCCTCAATTAAGGTACAATTAGGCTTTAACATGATATAATTCAGCCTTACAATGTGATCCCACTTAAGGTTGTTGCTGGACTCAAAGCCACAATACATGTTCAATATATTGTGCAGCCCTAAGGTTGAATATGGTATTAAGTGTGTGTTCCTAGACATAAACATTTAAACAGACCCAAATGAATACATTTACTCATGAACTAACTTAACAACAAATTCAGTTTGTTCCCCAAATTTTGACACAATCCATTTAATCAAGCATTCGTACAAGAGCAACCTCTTCATGAGAATGCAAGTTGTAAAACAAATGTAGGATGAGTTCATCTTGGTGACTGTGCCGCTCCAGCAGATTCATTTAGTCAGTTCCAGATTACGATGTTTTACATTTTTCTTTTCCAGCTGTCCTGCTCAGTCGTCCTTGACGTAAATGACCTCACATTCTTCTGTGACAGCAGAGCAATCCATTTACGAACCCCACCAAACACACAGTAACTAAAATAGTTTTGGATTCCTGCTGCTGTTTAAAATTAAGCATGGCAGGTATTAAATCTGAAATCTAAAAATAACTTTGTAGTAAGAGATCGTGAAAAAGTGCATAGAAGTCTGTTTTAACTGTTTTCTTGAGCACAACATATTGAAATAAAATGCAAGTTCTTCCTTTTGTTTGTGATTTCTGCCTAGATGAGCAAAACAGTTTTGTACGCCCGTCAGAAGGCGGATATAATATTTTAAAGTCTTAGTCCGTATGTTTGTAAACTTTCCGTTGTACCGCTCATAGCTTCTGGTCCACTCGAGATAATTTAACAAAACTTTATAGACAAATGTCCTGATGCATGCTCAGTAATCCAGGTAGAAACATCTAAGAAGGTTAAGTCAGGTCCTCTGGATGGATTCTTCTTTGTTGAAATGTTGCAACTTTTATCCAGAAGACTTCTTCAGTCTGAGGCCCTGCAACAAACTCAGTATTATAAGTCAACCTTATAACCCAAAATTACTAACGACCTTCTTCTTGCTGCTGACTCTGGTCTTCTGTCCATCCTCATTCTTCTTGATCTAAGTTCTGCCTTCGACACCATCTGTCATTCTATCCTCCTCAACAGACTAACCTCCATTGGCATCTCAGGTACCCCGTTAGACTGGTTCAACTCCTATCTCTCTGACCGCACTCAATTCATTCAGCTTAAATCCTTCCGTTCCCAGTCTTCCCCTGTCTCCACGGGTGTCCCCCAAGGCTCTGTCCTCGGACCCCTCCTCTTCATCATTTACCTCCTTCCTCTAGGTCACATCTTCCGCAAATACGGCGTCCATTTCCACTGTTATGCTGATGACACACAGCTCTACTTGTCATCAAAACCTAACTCCACCCACCCACCCTCCATCCTCACCGACTGTCTCAATGAGCTAAATCACTGGTTTTCTAACAATTTCCTTCAACTAAACAGTAACAAAACAGAAATCATTCTTGTTGGTACCAAAAACTCTATTTCAAAATCAGAACATCTTCTCGTCCCCCTTAACAACTCTCTGCTATCCCCCTCCCCTCAGGTCAAGAGTCTCGGTGTCATCCTCGACACCACTCTCTCCTTCACTTCACACATCAACAATATTACTCGGTCTGCCTATTTCCACCTCCGTAATATTAACCGTCTCCGTCCTTCTCTCACACCCCGCTCCACAGCCATCCTGGTGCACAGTCTTGTGACTTCCCGTATCGATTACTGCAACTCCCTTCTCTACGGCCTCCCCAACAAATCTCTCCACAAGTTACAGATGGTCCAGAACTCAGCTGCCCGTGTCATCACTCAAACCTCCTACTATAACCACATCACTCCTGTCCTGCAGCAGCTCCACTGGCTCCCGGTTAAATCACGCATCATCTTCAAAATTCTACTTCTCACGTTCAAATCTATCCACAACCTTGCCCCTCCTTATCTATCTGACCTCCTACAAATCTCCATCCCATCACGCTCTCTCAGATCCTCCTCTTCGCTACATCTCCATGTACCCTCTGCCCGCCTCTCCACCATGGGGAGCAGGGCCTTCACCTGCTCTGCCCCTCACCTCTGGAACGCTCTACCACCAGACCTTCGAAACACCACCTCCCTTTCTCTGTTCAAGACAGCCCTGAAAACACATCTCTTTAGACTAGCTTATCATTAACTTTACTAAATGTATTTTTATTATTTTGTATTTTATAATCTTTATGTATTTTATATTTCAATTTGTCACTGATAATGTTTGAACTGTATCGGTTTGTTAAGTTTCCTTGGGTGTCCTGAAAGGCGCTTTTAAACAAAATGATTATTATTATTATAAGTCCCCATTTACACGTACACAGCTACTAGAAATGTAGTGTATTTTAGATGTTGATTCAGGGAAAACGTCCTCGTTTATATGGACCACATTTGGTGTTTACATGGAACTGCAGATATCCCCCGTCCGCTGTAGTTGCCATGCCAGGTCATCAGCTGGCGCTCTGCATTTTGTACCTCCATCTAATGTGCATGTGCTCTGGCACTTGAACCCTGTGTGGATGTAAATATTTATTTGGAGACTGGAAAGCTTCATGCGGACTGATGATGAGTTCAGTTTATTGCTTAATGTATAAGTAAAGCAGTATGTTATACTCCAGTACCATTGTTGTTGATAGAAGTACAGTATTGTTGTTTGGTCATACATGTGTGAAATATATGCCTGTAGTGTGCATGTGCGACTACACTTGTGGAAGGGGTTCCCCTGAAAATCTCCACTCTGTGACCTGGATTCAGAAACCTTTGGTTTCAGAGAGAATAAAGTCCCCAGTACAGTATACTCCCATGTACGTCCGTTCACGCGTACGTACGCGCGTACTGTACGCAGAGGGTTCAGACATCATACTCGAGGATCCACCCTGAGCATCTGCAGTGCAGCTCCACAGACAGCGTTTACCACGGGACAAATTGAAGTCACCGATTGGTCATTTGCTGACACGCCTACTGAATTGATTGACAGGTGAAACGTTTCAACAAAAATAATCCGTCCAGAGGACCTGACTTAAGGCTCCAGCATACTCGGGCGTACTTCAGACTGCGGAGGTCCATGCATACCGGATTAGACTTGAAGCGGACGCCTGCAGATCATGTCCATGCAAAGATCAATTTTTATGACCGGATACTCTTTGTCGCACAATAAACTGCCCGGCGATAGACTGTTTTGTAGGCGACACAAATGTATTAAATTGCTCTTCTTCATCCGTGGTCTGGTTTAATGGCCTTTTTTTTCTCTTCCTCCTCGTTTGTTGATGCCATGACTGAAATTGTGAGAAATTAAGGAATTTGTCATGAGCTAATTAAAATCAGGTCCAGCGTGGCTGTGGGAGGGTCTGATGTGCGGACTGCAGGGCCAGCGCCCCCTGTCCCCTGAGGGACCAATTGGCGCCCTCAATTTGTCCTGAAGATAAACGCCACTTGCCTGCGGAGCTGGCTGCAGCCACTCAGGGTGGATGCTCGAGTATGAAGTCTGTCTGCAGACAGTGTGCACAGTTTCCGCGCGAACTAAGGTCTGCCGAGTCTGTGTGAGCCTTTAGGCCCTGTTTACTAGAGAACAACTTCTGGAAACGTTAGTGTTTTTGTAATGCCCCCACCCTCAAAAAGAGCTGGTGTACACAACAATGCTGTAGTTTCCATGTCTGTCAGGTTGCCAGATAAGAAATTATAAGCTATAGTACTGTTGTTTTAAAATGATAATATTTTGACCTAAACTATCAAATGTGCTGAGTAAAGATATTCTAAGAAGAGGTGTGCGTTGTGCTTGTGGAACATTTGCACAGAAAATGAGGTGATAAATAAGACATTTTAAATGTAAATGACCAGGTGCTGGCGCTGTCCTCAGCGTAAGGCGATCATTTATCAAGATCAACGCCCGGAAAGCTTCTGGTCCTGACAACATACCTGGTCGTGTGCTGAAGGACTGTGCAGGGGAACTTGCAGCGGTCTTCACGGACATCTTTAACATCTCGCTGAGTCAGGCCATCGTCCCCACCTGTTTCAAAGCCACCACCATCATCCCTGTCCCAAAGAAGGCAACGCCCTCCTGCCTCAATGACTATCGTCCAGTAGCACTCACCCCCATCCTGATGAAGTGCTTCGAACGGCTAGTCATGAAAAGCATCACATCTGTCCTCCCTGCCTCCCTGGATCCCTTCCAATTTGCATATCGGCCTAATCGCTCAACCGACGATGCCATCTCCTCTGCCCTCCACACAGCTCTCACACATCTGGACACGAAAGACTCCTATGTTAGAATGCTGTTCATCGACTTCAGCTCGGCATTCAACACCATCATCCCCCAACAGCTCATCCTTAAACTGGACAGTCTGGGGCTGAACACCTCAATGTGTAACTGGCTGCTAGACTTCCTGACCGGGAGACCACAGGCAGTACGGGTCGGGAGTAACACATCCAGCACCATCACATTGAATACAGGGGCCCCACAAGGATGTGTGCTGAGCCCCCTTCTATTCACCCTGCTAACACACGACTGCACACCATCATACAGCTCCAACCACTTCATCAAGTTTGCGGACGACACAACAGTGGTGGGTCTCATCAGCAACAACGATGAGACGGACTACAGGAACGAGGTGAGCCGCCTGGCCTTGTGGTGCGGACACAACAATCTCACTCTCAACGTGGAGAAGACAAAGGAGATTGTTGTGGACTTCAGGAAGAGGGATGCCCAACATGCCCCTCTGACCATCAACAGCACCACAGTGGAGAGAGTGGACAGCACCAAGTTCCTGGGAGTGCACGTCTCAGAGGACCTGTCCTGGAGCAGGAACACTGCATCACTGGCCAAGAAGGCTCACCAGCGTCTCTACTTTCTCCGCAAGCTGAAAAGGGCTGGAGCTTCAACCCCCATCATGTGCATCTTCTACAGGGGTGCCATAGAAAGTGTCCTGACCAGCTGCATCACGGTGTGGTTTGGTGCATGTACTGCATCCTGCCGCAAGAGCCTCCAACGCATCGTGAGAGCAGCTGAGAAGATTGTCGGCACCTCCTTCCCCTCACTACAGGACTTACACAGCAACCGCCTCACTCGGAAAGCCCTCTGCATGGCAGGTGATCCCACACACCCACTACACAGCTGCTTCAGCCTGCTGCCATCAGGGAGGAGACTGCGGAGTCTCCAGGCTCGAACCAGCAGACTGAGTGACAGCTCTGTTCATCAGGCAGTCAGGATGCTTAACTCTCTGCCTGCTCTGCCTCCCTCCCACTTGTACTGCCTTAACACTAAAAACTTTCACACATTACCACACAACACAAAGATTTTAACACTGGACTCTGTGTCATCAAAACGGGTTATTCACTCAACTCACGGTCATGTGTTCATTAGTGCATTAACAGAGTACCCGAGTTTTCGACAGATCGAGTGCTTTGACTTCTATTGAGGCTTTTTTGTCCACCTCGGGTACCTGTAGGACGTCACATTTCACAGTGCGCGAGGTAGCTTTTAGCTTTTAGTAGACGCTACAAAATGGATTCCTGTGTGCGCACGGATGTTAATGGAGCAGGCCGTCTTGTCAAAAAGGTAAAACAGTTTATAATTTTATAAATTGCGCTACTCATTGAATCATCTTGTTGATTTTCTTTTCTCTGATCACCGTAGTAGATTGTGACAGCAGGGGGCAGTGTTGCATTGCAGGTCACATATATAACACGGCCGAAACGGCTTCCTCTCTCTCGTTTCACAAACAAAAAGCAACAAATATTCATCTCTCTAGACCTATTAAAAACCTATAAACACATTAATCTCTAAAAGTAAACCTAAATTTCACAGCACTGCAGGCGGTGGTACGGTGTGGCTGTGGCCCCATTTGTTTTTTAAGTTTCTGTTTCAGCGCCTTACTTTCACTTTTAATATTAATAATAATAACAAATAGTTTTGTTTTTCCTGTGACTTGTCTGCAGTATGATAAATGATAGGAGCATAATAAATGTTCCCAATGTTTTGTTAGTTTTTTTTCTTTCTTCTTTTTGTAAATAGGTTTTTATGCATTTATATTTATTTTTTTATTTTGTATCATAAGACCCTGTGACGTCATCGGCTACTCGAGTGCCGCTCGAGTTTTTTTATGTTAATGTCGAGGTTAAAAATTATGTACTCGTTCAACCCCTACTAGGGGTGCATTGATTGCAGATTTCTGGCCGATCACTGATTTCTAAAAAGTCTGACTTGCCGATACCGATTTTGTTTTATAAACAACACTGTCAGGTGTTATAAGGTCACAATGCACCTTCAATTTTCCAATATTATTTTTATTGAAAAACATACCCTTGAACAATATCCTAGAAACAATACAAACTTGTTTTAACTGGCCATGAGGTAGTGCTCTGAAATATAAATGAAGTTCAGACAATTGTTGTTAAAACTACCAAAAAAAAACAAAAACATTTGGTAAAATCGGTTTCTCGTGTAAGTATCAGCCAAATTGAGCCAATTTCCCAAAATTAAGGAAATCGGGGCTGATAAAATTGGCCGGACGATTTATTGGTGCACCCTTAAATACAACTACTGCTGCTGATTAAAATACCTACTAATACAACTATTACTACTGCTACAACAACAACAACTACTACAACCACCACCACTACTAAAACTATTACCACTACTGCAACTATTACCACTATTGCAACTATTACCACTACTGCAACTACTACTACTACAACTACAACTACAACTACTACTACTACTACTATTACTACAACTACAACTACTACAACCACCACCACCACTACTAACACTATTTACTACTGCAACTATTACTACTACTACTGCTACTGCTACTACTACTACTACCACTACTACTACTACTAATACTGCAACTATTACTACAACTACTATTACTACTACTGTAACTATTACTACTACTATTACTACTACCGGTACTGCAACTATTACTACTACTATTACTACTACCGGTACTGCAACTATTACTACTACTATTACTACTACTATTACTACTACTGCAACTACTACTACTACTACAAACATGATGCATGCTGAATAACAACAGCCTTATTGCAACTACAACTACTGTACTACTCTATTAAAAATGAGTCTTTGTGACACAATGAGACTACATGTATAAATAAAAAAATAAAATAAAAAAATAGAATAAGAGCTCCACAAACACCTCTGATGTATTTAAATTGGCTCTAAGCTTAATTAATTTAGTATTCAAGAAAATATTAGGAGCTGTAACTATTAAAAAAAGATGGATTACAACATTCAAGCTTGGTTTGAAGGACGCAAATCTCTTGAACAGGAAAAAAAAACATATTCCAGATATACTGCTAAAGATAAAGGAGGAACCTGTGTCCTGTACTGTAATGGCAAACAGTTTTGAGTAAAAAGTTGAAATGTGGTTTACGAGGCCATTTACAGTTTAATTTAGACGCAGACACTTTCAAACACAAAGCAGATCATGCTACAAAAACAATCTTTATATGAAACAACACATTTAAAAGCATCCATCAAAGCGACACATTGAAGCTGTAACTCACATAATCAAACATGTAACTGTGAGTTTAGGTTTAAAACCTTGCTTAACCAAAAACATCACAAGCTGCCGTGGGAGTTTACAACGTTGACTGGTTGATTTTATGGTCTAAGCTCATTAAAATGCATCAAACCTTTACAAACCCTGCAGATGCCTTTAAGTTTAATGAGTGGTTTGAAGTCAAAACAGAGTCAACACTCAGGTTCCAGCAGCAGCGCCCACGGGCCACAGCGGGTTAAAAACACCAGGAGCTGATGCTGCTGCTGTATGAGGAAACGAACTGCGCCACTTTAGTGTCCGCTCATGTTTCACCCGATCTTTTATTGCCAAAACATGTGCCGTGCTTGCGTAGGCACAGTTTCTTACCCCACAGCCGCAATCTGAACGTCAGCGCTGTCGGATTGCAACGGACAAACAAGCAGATTACTCAGTAACCCGGTTTGTGTACAGCAAGGCCGAATCTGAACAGAAAGTACAGCATATCTTTATCAGCAAGTGTGACAGAGCTGATAAAGATATGCTGCACTTTCCCAGGTGTTTTGTTGGGTTTACTGGGATTATGGAGAGGAATTTTAATAACTAGTATCACCACAATGCAAAAACAAGGCATATGCACATATTCTATCCCATCTTATATTACAGATCTTGTTGTTCCATATTTTCCTAACAGAGCACTTCGCTCTCAGACTGAAAGTTTACTTGTGGTTCCTATGGTTTCCAAAAGCAGAATGGGAGGAAGATCTTTCAGTTCTCAGGCTCCTCTCTTGTGGAACCAACTTCCAGTTTCTGTCCGTGAGACTGAAACATTGTCCAGTTTTAAGACTGGGCTTAAGACTTTCCTTTTTGATAAATCCTATACTGTAGTTAGGGTTTCCTGCGCTATCCTTTAGTTATGCTGCAGTGTTTTCCCTACCATTATACAAGCGGGGCGCCCCGCCCCGTCAACAGAACCGAGCGCCCCGTCTACCGAATTCCACACCCCCCTCGTTGCAATAAAAAAGCACTAGCAAAAATGCTACTGATGTACCGCTCTGCTACCCCTCACCCCCCTAGTCAACAATTACTGGCAGCAACGTAGCACTAAGCTAGTGGGCAACAAACATGACTCGTACAGGTGAAAACATTGATAAGTGTGAACTTGTGAACTCTCTGACTCTGACTCTAAATGCACTGATCATTGATCTGTGATTGCTGGCTGTTCTCCAAAGCTTTGTAAATAAATCTGATGAAACTTACACCTGGTTGTTTTGGGAATCCCTTTTTTCCTTGACACTCTACCTGTTTGTATTTGTAGTTATTTCTATCTTAACATGGTTTTTTTTTGTCTTTCCTCCTATAGAAAGTACATCTTGACCTGTCATTCCGAGTTTGTTTCTACTTCCTGTCCATTCCACCAGTACTTTTTAGCTGATTTGAGGTTGATTCTACCTCTTTTTAATTTGTCCCTGCTTCTCTGGTGGGACCGTTTGAACTGAGTCGGGACTAAAATGTGAAGCCAGAACACTGTCGGTCATCGATGATTGGTCAAGAGGAGGAGTCACTGGATCTCTCTAAGAAACTTTTCACCGATCCGCCATTTGCAATTTCTTGGAACGTGGAGCAGACAGATCCATTTTTAAGATTTAATAAACAATAATGACAACACGTGTTTAATGCTGAAGTCCAGGCGTTTTTTTGTGTTTGGTGACCGACGACAAAATTCAGAGCGAGCGGAGTCACCGCGGAGAATCATACGAGCTTCCGACCCGTTGAAGCACTTGAGGCCAGACCCCGAGCACCAGCCTCACGTGCTCACAAAGGCCAGATTCTGAGCCCTGGCCTGGAGGACCAGGATGGAGGGTGGAAATGGTTTTTTTTTTTTTACATTTTATGTATAATTTTTTTTTTTTTTTTTTATCAGTGAAGATTAAATATAAATAAAAGGTGCCGCTTTATAATGAACTTCTCCTTTCACTTTGACTTTATTAAATAATCTGTTAATTAAAGTTAACTCAGCTGAAAAATCATAAAAGACTAAATTATTATGAGGAATATTCCCCTCCGATATGTTTAAAGAAGTGCTACAGCCTTTGGTTCAACTTTATTCAGATGTTCAAATCACAAAACAAGAATTACACTTTAAATCACTCAAATTAAATCTGTATATAATAAATAAAATCTGTATACAATAAACAAAACACATCTAAATTGAACAATAAAAGTAGACACAATGAGTGCAAATTAGGGATGTGCCGATCAGGTTTTTTGAAACCGATACCGATACCGATCACCTATGTGTGACGATCACCGATACCGATCAAAAAACCGATTGCCTATATGTGAGCCGATCACACAAACCGATCACCGATCACCGATCAAATGGCTTACCTGTAATTTATGAGTGCTGCTTCTGGCTACAAGATCTGAAAACTTTTCAGATCTTGTAGCCAGAAGCAGCACTCATGTTATTTTCAGAACCATAAAATCACCATAATTCAGACAAAAACATATTTTTACTAATTTATTTCAGAGAACAAAGTAAATAAAAGTAATTATCAACTGCATTATCAAAGAAAAATGTTTACCTTACTAACTTTCAATTAAAAAAAAAGGTTTTTTATTGTTTAAAAAAAAAACATCTATTACTTCATATAAAAAACTAAAATACCCCATTTGCTACTTAAAGCTGCACTGTTGGCTGTTTTTACAAATGGCTTTATAAATACGTAAAGTATCATTATTATTATTTTTTTAAATAATTTCGTGCTTTTTTGAACAACTTCCTGCGGGAACCAGGTGGCGGTAATGCGCTTAATATGAGTTCGCCAACCGCCATTAAACTCTATAGAAGAAGAAGAAGAACCAGGAAATACCGCCTCCACACTCGGCAGTCGGCTTTTGGAGGACTGTTTCTCCCATAAGAGGATGCCTCATACGGATAAATTAACTGGAAACACTCCTCTGAACTCTGTGAATGTCTCAGGACTGGAGCAGCAGCTGCGATCACACCGCCGAGCGTTCCTACAGCGCCGCGCGAGACCAGCAGCTCATGGTATGAGCTAAGGCTAACATGCTAAACCGGACCTGCAGCAGACAGCCGGCTTTGTGCGATCAGAGGTTCCTGGAGCTCGCCTCGATGTCGGACTGGAAGCAGAAGATATCGGGGGACACCCAGCTAACTTGGAATAACAAAGCCGACAGCCTTTTTGAAGCCGCAGCTAAACTGGACTGCCCGTAACTGCGCAGCGGAGCGGACTCGGTGGAGCTACTCGGTGGAGCTACATGCTAACAGGTGTTGCTTATGGGGGCGCTGGCAGACGGCTTTTGGTAAGTTATTAAAACGTATTAAAACATTTTAATGACGAATTAGGTTTGTTGTGTTGAAGGACTTCGTTGAACTTCCTCCACGAGGTACTTTTTCGTCGCACGTTTTGCAGTTAGCAAACTTCGCATCACAGGCTCTGTGATCGGTAATTGAAGGCAAAAGCCGATCACATCCGCTTTAATGATTATCGGTGACGATTGATCGGTTTCCGATCGATCGGCACATCCCTAGTGCAAATACATCAAATGATGAGGAAAAATATAAAATTTTAAATTTAAATGTTATTGTAGAATCTGATTCTTCCGATTTAATTCAATTCAGTTTATTTATATAGCGCCAAGTTACAACAGGGCACTGAACAGAAATATTCATATATAAAACAAGTTAACAGGAACATTCATATTAAAAAATAATAATTTAACATTATTTATCTGAGGAGCAGACAGCTTTGAGTTTAAAAAGTTCATTAGCAGGATTTTGGATTCTGGACACGCATCCAGAACCCGTCCTGAAGTGCGGTGGAAATGCGACGTGTAAAGAGCTGATGTGAGCAGGAGCGGTGGAAAAGATAACTTTACTAAAAGGCTTTTACTGTATAGAAATGTTTCTGTTCAGTGCCTTGAGACAACTTCTGTTGTGACTTGGAGCTGTAGAAATAAACTGAATTGAAATTCCTTTATAAAGCGACATGTTGAAGTTTTAGCATTAAAGCTTGCTTTCTCCATCAGTGACTACAAAGTGACATTTTCTCTTTATTAACGTGGCAGTTGATAGAGCAGACGTGGGCAACAAATGGTACGAGGACCAAAAGCGGCCCTTGGACAATCTCCATCTGACCCACAGTATTCCTAACTGAAAATAAAACAACTTTTAAATCTGTTGATGAAAACGTGCATCTGATCAGTGAACCTTGAGGAAAGTTAAATTCAATATCTTGGAAAAAATACATCAAAAACATCTGGATTAAGATAGGCTGAAACTTTTTTTTAAAAGCCATTTTGTTTCAGAACTAGACTGAACATTAAAGACTAAAAATGAAAACGCACAACTTTTGTTGTTGTACATTTAAGCTAACATATATTTTCACAAAAAACAGTTTACAGAAAGTCTGTCTGATATTCCTAAGGCGGGTACTAGTTTTTATTAGGCATGCTAATTAACTAATTAATATGCTAATTAACTATACTTCAACAAGAAAATACAAAAGGTCTTTGATTGAAAAAAAAACAACTTGATTTGGCCCTCGGTGGAAAAACATTGCTCACTCTGTTTTAGAGGATCATCTGATTTTAGAGGAACATCTGATTGAAACATGAAGAACATTTGTGCAAAATCAGTGACTAACATGTTAATGTATCACATTTTGACTTTTTTTGGCATTTTATCTACTATACAGATAAAAACAAAAAATTGTTGCTACTTCCATCTGTCCCTCTGTGACCCATGCTGGCAAAATCGTACTTCTCGCCCATCAACACGATAGTTTGGTTATCAAGAGAGCTGCTTTGATGTTTGAACCTGGAGTGATATGAACCAGAATTCAGAATCCATGAGCCAAAGACCAGACTAAAGGATTTCCCTGTTCTGTGGCAGCAAAGATGGTTCATTTCACAGGACACTAGAGAAATTGTATTTCCTGTGAAAATGCAGTGAATGAATATAGCTGCAAAACTGCTGAAATTAACCAACGACATGCTGAAATGTAGCTGAAAGGGAAAAACAAGCCAAAGTTAGCAGAAGAAAGCAGATAGAACATATTTGCTGAATTAGGTTTACATAAGCAGAAATTAGCACAAAAATTAGAAAAATAGCTTAAAAAGCTGATATTAGCTAAATAAATTGCTGAAAAGTAGCTGAAATGGAGAAAGAAGCTTAAACGGCCAGAATGTAGCAGAAAGAACTGAAATGAGCTTAAAAAAGGTGGAATTATCTGAAAAAGCTAAAAACAGCATCAAAACAGCTGAAGTAGCTGAAAGTGCAGAAAAAAGTTGAAAGCGCATAACAAGCTGAACTTAGCATAAAGAAGCTAATTAGGCTGAAAGTAGCAGAAATTTCCATGAAAAGCTTGAATTTATCTGAAAACAGCTGAAATTAGCTAAAAAATGCTAGCTGAAATATAGAACATCTTAATTTAGTAGCAGAAGAACAAAAAAAGAATGTTTGCCCAGTTAGGCTTAAAGAAGCACAAATGAGCACAAAAAGTGGAAATGATTTGAAAAATGCTGAAATTAGCCAAAACAGATGAAAAGTAGCTTAAAAAAAGCAGAAATTACCAGTAGTAAAAAAAAAGGGCAGAAATTAGCTTAAATTACCTGAAGTGGAGCGAGCACATTTTTGTCCAATTTGGACAAAAGCATAAATGAGCACAAAAATGGAAATCTAAAAAAAAAAAGATGAAAAGTAGCTAAAAAGGCAGAAAGAAGCTGAAATTACAAAAAGAAAGTGGAGAGAGCACATTTCTGCTGAATTAGGTTGAAAAGTTTAAATGAGTGCAAAAATATGGAATTAGCTGAAAAGAAAAAAAATTAGCATTAAGAACAGTTAAATAGTAGCTGAAAGAGAAGAAACAGCTGAAACTTGTATAAATAAGCCGAAAGGCGCTGAAATTTGCAGAACGAAATTAGAAGAAGCACAAAAATGTTTTAGTTCAAAACAATCTGAAAGGAGCACAAAAAAATACTGCTGCCTGAAAGTAGCTGAAAAATGTTTAAATTTGCAGAAGGAAGCTGAAAGAAGCTGAACCAGAACAAAATGCAAAAGGATCAGTAAAAGGTTGTAAACAGATCTAAAGATTTGAAGGATGGAAAATGAGCTCAATTCATTTTTTATGAGGAAAAGCGGCAGAAATGACTAAACATTTCAAAAAGCTAAAGTTGCCCGAATACCAAAAGTCATAGCAGGATTGTCCTGAACGAGCTGAACGTTTTCGATGAAATTACACCAAAACTGTGGAACGAGAAATATGATGAAAAACGTGGGAAGAAAAAAGGACCACAATAGACTGAATGCGTCATAAACAATCACACTATTAAAAGACTATTTGTGAGGACATGCCTGATAGAGATGAGGAGGAACATCTGCTATCTGACTGTGAGATGGTGTTTCATGGACAAAAGTCAACATCTTCATGTTTTAAACTGCAGCTTGAGCTCATTCAGACTCATTCTGCTCAGCTGATATGAGTTTATCTACAGCCGGCACATTGTTGACAAATCAGGGCAGTCGTTTGGCCGACACAGCACCATTTTGTATTTTTTTTTACATTTAGCCAATATGTACTTTTCATTTGAACAAAATGTAGAATGCTTGGCTGAAATAAATGTGATTTGTGCTGGCAAAATAAGCCACAAACGCAATCATAAATCCATAAAAACACTGAACAATGTAGCGATGGTAAACATGAGAAAGTTGGGACAACTTGTTTAAATACACGGCTGAAATTATGGATATCACTCAAAACCAAGAAGAAGGAATATATATATATATACAGTAGTGCTGGGCGATATGGAAAAAAATCATATATCACGATATGGACTTTTTTATATCACGATAACGATATATATCACGATATATACAACACGATGTGTGTGTACAGGAAAATTTTGGACCAAAGTTTTTTTTTTTTGTATCAAAAAGAAAATAACACAAACAGTATAACAAGGCATACAATACACATAAACAATAACAGTTGAAAAGACAATTAAACTAAGCAGAGAATTATTAATAAAGTTCTAAACGGCAGCATAAAAAAAGAATAATTTGAGAAACATAGCACAAAATTAAATTGCGTGTGCAAGAGGAGTTTCAAGTTTTATGATAAGCTAATAATATATTTGTATAAAGACTGTACTTTTGGGAGTTTGCAGCGTTTAGGTACATCCTTAAATATATTTACTTCACTTAAAAAAATACAAAATAAGGGAGAAGTTTTCAAGTAGAAAATGAGTTTCTACTTTGGTCCAAATTTTTCCTGCAGGTGGCGGTAAAACAACGGCTGCTAATAAAACCCACGAAGAAGAAATCCGCTCTGGAAGCTGGAGTAAACAAGGCAAGAAACAGAAAAGAGAAAACGTTGCGTTTGATTCCGGTTCCGTTGTGTCTCTGGTCTGTTTTGTATTGGTTAACTGGACCAGAGTTCGGACTCGGTTGGACTCTGGGTTCGTGTCCTCTGGACCCATTTTGTCTCAGAGTTTCAGCGGAGCAAAATAATGGAAGCTAACAAGGTGAGCTTCCTCCTCTTTTTGGTAAAAGTTCTTCTTCTTGGGCTGCCTGTGCAGCTGTTTCTCCTTGTTGTGACACCGGCTACATGCCTCCACGTCTCCACTGCTCTCGAGTTTAACAACGTAAAGCATGTGTCGCAAACCCGCGCGTGCGTCAAACACAAAGCAGCGCCGTCATCTCGCAAAACCACAATATGAAGCTTCTTTGCGACAGTTATTTTTTTATTCTTATTTATCAAGATAGAGACGATAGAAGGAAAGTAGCACGATAGACACGTTTCTATCGTCCCCATGATATATATCGTCATATCGCACAGCCCTAATATACAGTATTTAAAATTTCCTCAATGTGACACATTTTGTCAGTCACATGTAATGCAAAGGAGCATTCTAATAATAATATGTTAATAAATTCAGTGCTACAGTTTGCTGGCTGTAGCAGCTACTGCATCTTTATCCTCCTGTTTGGTAATCACGCACACAGATTTGGCCAATGGCAGATTTATTTTTAAGTGACAAACACCTACTGATTTAAATGAAGCACTCACAGCGCACATCACTCTCAGACTGAAGGTTTACTTGCTGTCCCTATGGTTTCCAAAAGCAGAATGGGAGGAAGATCTTTCAGTTCTCAGGCTCCTCTCTTGTGGAACCAACTTCCAGTTTCTGTCCATGAGGCTGACACATTGTCCAGTTTGAAGACTTTCCTTTTTGATAAATCCTATAGTTAGGGGTGACTTGGGTTTCCTGAGCTGTCCCTTATTTATGCTGCTTTAGGCTTAAACTGCTGGAAGACAAACTGACCACACTTTTTCACTCTGCTACTCTCTTTACTTACTCTGCTCAACCTGTTTTGTATTTGTAATTATTTCTAGCTTAACATATTTATTTTGTCAGTCAAAGCAGATGGCCGCTCGTCCTGAGTCTGGCTCTACTGGAGGTTTCTTCCTGTTCAAATGGAGTTTTTCCTTTCCACTGTCTCCGTTGTGCTTGCTCAGGATGGGTGACTGTGACATGGTGAAGGTTCAACACAATCTGCTGCGTCCTTTGATAAATAACTTTTATTAATGTTTTTTTTAATGTATGTGAATGTTTCTGTTCAGTGCCATGAGATTGGCGCTATATAATAAAACTGCGTCTCTGGTAACCGTGACGATAAGTTCGGATGTAATATTGTAGCATCAACATCAGAGACAGTATGAAGTGCAAGTCCAACAACTTCACTTTACGTTCAGTTTCACACTCCAGTAAATCAGTGTGTGGAAGTGCTCCCTCTCTTTCAAATAAAACTTGTGGTTTTATAAGTTTTCTACAGTCACCAATAACGAGCTGAAGATCAACACCAAGCCAACACTGAGCACAGAACCTGATGAAGTCCATCGACTGTTGTCTCAAGATTACAAAGAACATGCACACGCTTGCGTTCAAGTACAACATGCAATTTCATTTATTCACATGAAAATTGAACAGTAACCCACAGAACGCACTTTCTGTCAACTTCGTCATAAATGAAACCAAAACACAACTATTGAAAACCATCAAGGTTAACATTAAGTGTGGTGTTTACCCTTAATTCTGAAGGGAAACTACATTTTCTGTGTATGTTTGAATTTACAGGTTGCATCTGAATGCATCACAAATATTCACGTGATTAATAAATTAATAAATAAAATAATAAACTTAGGCCTTCCTGAAGGCTCAGAGCTCTGTGTTTTGTTCACACCCACTAGCTGCACCCGCTTCGAACGTTATCAGCCATTAAATGGCCATTATTAGTAGTTATCCCCATATGTAGCGGTCAGACTGTCCCTCCTGTACCTCCTAGTAGGTTTAAAAGTACGTTGTTAGCATTGGTAGTGATGATAATAGCTCTGTTTTTAGCTACGTGTTTAGGTTTACAGTAAAGGGTCTGGCTTTAGGTTTAGGTTTAGGCACAAGGGTTAAGGGGTTAAGTTTAGGGTTGGTCCTCTGGGTAAGGTGTAAGGTTAGGTTTAGGGAAAAAGGTTACCGTATTTTCCGGTGTATAGGTCGCATCTTTTTATGGGTTTTTCAAGGCCTGCGACCTATACACCGGTGCAACCTATTTATGGATTTTTTTTCATATTTTTAGACCAATTTTTGGCTGAGTTATGGCCCTTTTTCCCTGTTGCATAAAATGGCGCAGTACCAGTTTCGGCCACCAGGGGGCAGTGCACGTGCAGTACCAGTTTCGGCCACCAGGGGGCAGTGCAAGTGCTGTACCCGCTAGGGGCATGAGTACCGGTACACCAACCCAAGAAGAAGAACGTTTCCAGCTCCTGTGCAAGTAGCGAGGACCTTCTCCTCCTGTGCCCGAAAAAACGCTCCTCTGCTCGGACTGATTCTGTCTGCCTCTGGGCTGGAGGTAGCTTCTGTTAGCTCTGTTTGTTTGCTGTTTGTTAGCAAGATAAGTCAAGAACCACTCAGCGGATTTTTCTGAAACTTACAGAATGGAATCACAGTGTGGACGTTTACAAGTGAGTACCTTTATTAGATGTTTGAGATAAAAAAATAAAAAAACGATCTTTTTGTAGCATGTAGCTTCGAGTGTTAGCTTCTGTATTTGTTATAAATAACATCGAATCCACTCGGTGTATATTTATTCTGCATACAGAGTGCAATTATAGGAGCTTTAATGTACGTTACTATGGTCTCGAGAAAACATTTGACATAAAATTCGATTTTTTATTCATTTTCTGAGAGACGGACTCCTCTCGTTTTTAGCTTTTTTAGCTTGTGGTTTTACTTCGGTTTGCTTAAATAGCTTCAAAACCACTCGGTGTATATTTATTCTGCATACAGAGTGCAATTATAGGAGCTTTAATGTACGTTACTATGGTCTCGAGAAAACATTTGACATAAAATTCGATTTTTTATTCATTTTCTGAGAGACGGACTCCTCTCGTTTTTAGCTTTTTTAGCTTGTGGTTTTACTTCGGTTTGCTTAAATAGCTTCAAAACCACTCGGTGTATATTTATTCTGCATACAGAGTGCAATTATAGGAGCTTTAATGTACGTTACTATGGTCTCGAGAAAACATTTGACATAAAATTCAATTTTTTATTCATTTTCTGAGAGACGGACTCCTCTCGTTTTTAGCTTTGTTAGCTTCTGGCAGACATTAGCAGCAGAGCTAAACACTCGGTCCATATTGCCGGGTTGACTCAGCGGTCACGCGGTGCGTCAGCGGTGGATGACGCGTTACGTCGGCGGTGACGTAGGTGCGACCTATACACCGGTGCGACCTATTTATGGATTTTTCCAATTTATTGATAAATATTGGACACTGCGACCTATACAACGGTGCGACCAATACAACGGAAAATACGGTACATAGGCTGGAAAAAAAAAAAAAACACTTCCTGGTTTACCCTGGTGAGTCGCTGCCTATTATCAGCAAAAAAAAAAAACATAATAACGTACCTTTAAACCTACTAGAAGGTACGTGAGACAGTCTCACCGCTACATATGGAGATGATAACTAATAACGGCCATTTAATGGACTGATAAAATCTGAAGCTGCTGCTACATCAGTGCGACTGATTACTTTTCCTGTGAGTGACAAACCCATTCTACAGAGCCTTTAATTGAGCTCGGCCTTCTCTCCTGACATCGAAGTCCTTCTGACCAATGACAAAGAATTATCAAACATATTTCAGCCTGGAGGTGCAAATTTAAAACAATCTGACTGGATTACCGTATTTTCATAAATGAAAAAAAATAATAAAAAAAAAGCTTCTTGCTCAACTGCAAAGTCATTTACAGAAAATTTGAGAAGTCAGTAAAAAATAAGGAAAACTACTATTTTTTATTATTTTAAATAAAATGAATATTCAATTCAATTTATTTATGTAGCGCCAAGTCACAACTGAAGTCATCTCAAGACACTGAACAGAAACATTTATGTATATATAGTCATAAAATTAAAAAATTAAACGTAACATTTCGTATTTGCCAACTTCTTAGGCCTTCCTCCAAGGCCCTAAAGGTTTCCCACTGTTGTAAATCTAACTAAATTATATCATATTTTTACTTAATTCTAAATATTATTTGTAAATTGGAAATTAAATGCATCAATCAAGTTGTGGATGAAACATAAACAAACCTTTAAAAAGAATAAGTCTGAATATTAATATTATATAACATTAAAAGGGAAAACATAACATTACCGGTACTTAAAATAATTAAAATTATAGTCATTTTGTGTTTTTATTGAGAAAAAAAACCTGATGATTCAAAACTAATTTTAACATTTTTAACTTGTGCTGTTATTCTCAATTAAATAAGCAGAAGACGAATAATACCAAACTTTTTTGAATTTCTGAAAATTTGAATTTTGAAAAAAAAAGAAAAAAAAAAGAAAGAAAAAAGTTGTTTATTCCAGGGCTAGTCAACTAAATTGCTCAGGGGCCGGACAGCCATGCAGCAGTTATTGTCATTAAGTAAGTTTTATGGTTTAAAATCTAGTTTTATTTCAAAATGAACCCACTGGTTCACCCATGGGCCTGATTTGGCCCCTGTGCCGCCACTTGAATAGCCCTGGTGTATCCTGCTTCTTTATTCTGATTATTAAGTACCGTCATTTTTTTCTATATACAGTAATTAGAAAACGCTACAGGATGCTTACAATTTCCTCCCTGGGAGTAATAAATTATTTATTTAATTAAAGTAATTAAGTAAGTGGGAGGGGTGGCGCAGAGGTTAGAAAAGGTGAGCTTGTGATCGGAAGATTGCCGGTTCAAGCCCCAGAAAAGACAACATAAAAAAAGCGGGTGGGATAAGTGAAGCAGTCGCACCTGTCTCCACCCTCATTTGCCCCACTCTGGGCTCTTGAGCAAGGCCCTTAAACCCCACCATCTGCTCCCCCGGGCGCCCTAGACAGCAGCTCTCTGCTCCACACAAAGGCTGTGGTAGCTCAGTGGTCTGTGGTTGTGTCAGGAGGGGCATCCGGCATAAAAACGATTGCCAAATCTTCGTGCGACGTAGTTAGCTGTGGCGACCCCTGACGAAGGGAGAAGCCGAAAGAAGAAGAAATAAGTACCATACAGTATTTTTCAGATAAGGCGCATTTATCGAAATAAGTTATTTTTGACAGATTTTTGAGCGCCGTGTAACACATAAAATCGGTTCAAGGTCAGTACGCACAACCAGAATTAATACACAAGGTGCACCGGATTATAAGGCTCACTGTTGTCCATTTTTGAGAAAAATAAAAGGATTTTAAGTGCGCCTTATAGTCAGAAAAATACGGTAATTAAGCATACACCAATATGTGAAAGGTATTTGTGCACTTTCCCAAATCTACACTTACAGCGCCTTTTAGTCTTTGTATTTTTATACAAATGATATAAAATGTGCTTTTGTTTCCCATAAAGTTAGAAATGTTGACTTTACCGGTCCAAAATCATCAACTTCCACCCAATATACAGAAAATGTTTTGTGACAGAAGAGGGGGGTTTTAATTTAAGAGGTGAAGGACATTTAAAAAAACAACGTACCGGTATTAGAACAACCAGGAAGAGTTTGTTTGTCGGTGTGTGGAGTAAATGTATGGAATGGACTGAATGATGAATGTAAAAAAAAAAAAAGTACAAATATAAACCAGCCTAAAAAACTATTTTAAAAGGAGCTTATTGCAAAATATGTTCTATAAGATGAGTGTTTTAAAGTCTATGAATGCTATTGATGATATAAATAGTGTTTAAATAATTGTATATCTTTAAATATCATTAAAGTGGAAACAAGTTGTCTCGTTTTGGTATTTTGACAGTTAATTGATGAGTATGAAAAGGGGCAGGACATTATAAGATATTGTCTCTTCTACCTGCTCCTTTTCGAACAGAAAACATAACATTTGCATGTCACTTGGGCAAAATTATTTGTATTAACTTTAATTTTTTTAGTTGTGTTATCCCATTTTATTTCTTTTTCATTCTTGATTGTCTTTTCTGTCTGTTCAAAATAATAACAATAAATAAATAAAATGCAACTATTTAAAAACTGACAGTAGAACCAAGCTGTGACGTCATTTCCGGCTTGAGCCAGAGGCCGAAGGGCCGCAGCAGAAGCTCGAGAACAAACTGTTTTTAAGAGTTTTTCTTAAGTTTTCTGCGGTTTCATGAGAAAACTCCCCCCGCAGAGTTGTCAGTAACATGTTAAAAGCTGAATTTTGTGTTCAACCCTCGAGTTTGAGGCTCTGAAGGAGCCGGGGAAACTTTAGAGAACTTGTGTCCGGACACTCACCCCGCTCTCCCGCCGCTTTGCTGCCCTCCTCCTCCCGGCTGACCTGGGTGATCACAGAGGACGGGTTGTTGTCCATCACATCCAGAGAGAAAAATAAATTAAAAAAAAGTGCCGAAGTCAAACTTTTATTAAAGCTGCGGGCGGCTCGACGTCTCCTCCTCGGGGCTGCATGAACTTCTGAACAACGAGCGAACCGGAAAGCGCCGCGTTGTTGAGTCGCCCCGTTTCACAGGGCGTCCATTTTCTGCGCGACGTCCTCGTCTCCCACTGTGTCCCGGTCCGCTCGGAAAGAAAGCCGCTTGGAGGGCCACGCTTCTGAAACATTTGTTAAGGAGTTGGCCAACTTTGATTCAATATGGTGCTCGGCGGCTCCGCTCGTAACTTTCGAGATCCAAACAAGGAGGTTTCAAGGCTGCCCCCTTTTCCGCTTAAAGAGGCGCGGAGAGGGGCGACGAGCCACGCTCCGCCTCGACGACACATTTAACGACGGTCCCTTAGCGGAGCTTTGAACAAAGTTGCTCTGAAGTTACGTAGCACTTATTTCAACTAAAATGCTTCATGTACACCGTTGAAATAAACTTATTTCTCCACATACGCTTTCGCCCAGCTCTACAACTCGGTCAGAACGTCGAATATGTCGAGCTACGTAACGTAAACTGCAAATTAGCAGCGAACTCAATCAAACGCTGGTGCTTTTTAGCGTAAACGCTGAGTTGGATTAAAAAATGAGCGTAAATCACGAACGTCGTTGCAGTTTACAACAAACTCCAGCGATTTTTTTTATTTTTTTTTTTTACGTAGCAGAAAGAAACGCCCAGTTTGGGCCCCTTGAAACTGCCAAGATTTAGGGAGCGTCGCACAAAAGCAGAGTAGAGCTCCTTCAGTAGCTCTCAAAGAACTCAACTTTATTTTTGGTAAATTAAAAACATTACAAACAAAAGGAAAACAATATAAAATGGTAAGTCAATCATTTACCAAAAAAGGAATAGGCTGAAGCCAAGGCTGTACTTGCCTACCCTATTCATAGACTCAGCAATCTACATAATGACAGATATGGTGTAGTGGTTAGGGCGTTTGACTTGGGACCCGAAGGACGCGGGTTCGCGTCCCGGCCACTACACACCTTGGGGTGTCTATGAGTGCACACCTATTTCTCCAGCTCCCCGAGCGCCTTCTATGGCTGCTCACTGCACCACCTGGTAGGTGGTTGGGTTAAATGCAGAGACGAATTTCGTCTGTGTATGGGAAACATACGCAGATGACAAGATTAGACAATTATTATTATTATTTTTATTATATACAGTATATATATATGTATATATATTTANGGAGCCAAGATGGTGTAGTGGTTAGGGCGTTTGACTTGGGACCCGAAGGACGCGGGTTCGCGTCCCGGCCACTACACACCTTGGGGTGTCTATGAGTGCACACCTATTTCTCCAGCTCCCCGAGCGCCTTCTATGGCTGCTCACTGCACCACCTGGTAGGTGGTTGGGTTAAATGCAGAGACGAATTTCGTCTGTGTATGGGAAACATACGCAGATGACAAGATTAGACAATTATTATTATTATATCTTCTGTCCATATATATATACAGTACAGTATACATAAAGTGCACATACATTTACTGTATATTTAAATATGCATGTATATGATACATACACATTACATACATACATACATGCTTACACAATACATATATACATCTACATAACATCTCTATAAGCTTTTATAATTTTACATTTTAAGGCTCTTTTAAAGCTCACCAAAAAGGCACATACCGGTAATTTGAGATCATCTTTCAGTTCATTCCACAGTTTCACGCCGATAACTGAAATACATCTGGATTTTACTTTACTTTTCTCTTTACCTTGTTCAAATATAAATTCGTAAATTATATTTACTCTCTCTTAACTTAAATAATTTCTGAATTCCAGAGGGAAGGCTTTTATTCAGTGCTTTATACATTATTTCCAGTATTTTTATATAAGCAATGTCATTAGATTTTAAAGTATTATTTTGAATAAAAAGTTTATTAGTTGTTCACAATATCCCACTTTATTAATAAGCCTAATTGCTTTTTTTGTAACTTCATTAATACGTCAATAGAAGTTTTATTTGCATTTCCCCATATTTCTGAGCAATATAACAAGTAGGGCATAATCAAAGAAGAGTATATAATATGCAAACCTTTTACATTTATTAAATATTTTATTTTAAACAATATTTCAATAGTTTTTGCAATTTTATTTCTAATACTGTATATTCAATATGAGGCTTCCAACTTTGCTATCCAGAATGATACCTAAAAGATTTGTCTCATAAACTTTGTCGATTTCAACTCCATTTATATGTAACTTTACATTATTGCAAATCCGATTACCTGAAAATACCATAAATTTAGTTTTTTTTTGCATTTAAAGATAGCTTATTATAATCAAACCGCTTTTTTTAACTCAGCTAGCTCTTTTTCTACTACATATATTTGTATTAATTCATCCATATTCTTTCCAGAAAAGAAAAAGTTTGTTTCATCAGCAAACATTATACATTTCAAAATACTGGATACTGTAAAAATATCATTTAAATAAAGTATAAATAATTTAGGTCCTAGAACTGAGCCTTGAGGAAGACCACATTTTATAGTTTTAATTTGTGACTTTGTGTTGTTAATTTGTACATATTGTAACCTATTACTCAAATAACTCTTTAACCGCTCAGTCCAGTCCTTAGTGCTTTATAAATAAAATTAGACTTTTACATTCAAACTTTGTTTAAAGTAAGTTATCAGGAATAAACTTAGATTTTTATACATTTTATTTGGACAAATAAACACCTTCAGGAAGAGGGATGCCCAACATCCCCCTCTGACCATCAACAGCACCGCAGTGGAGAGAGTAGACAGCACCAAGTTCCTGGGAGTGCACGTCTCAAAGGACCTGTCCTGGAGCAGGAACACTGCAGCACTGGCCAAGAAGGCTCACCAGCGTCTCTACTTTCTCCGCAAGCTGAAAAGGGCTGGAGCTTCAACCCCCATCATGAGCACCTTCTACAGAGGTGCCATAGAAAGTGTCCTGACCAGCTGCATCACTGTGTGGTTTGGTGCATGTACTGCATCATGCCGCAAGAGCCTCCAGCGCATTGTGAGAGCAGCTGAGAAGATCGTGGGCACCTCCTTGCCCTCACTGCAGGACTTACACAGCAAACGCCTCAATCGGAAAGCCCACCGCATGGCAGGTGATCCCACACACCCACTACACAGCTGCTTCAGACTGCTGCCATCAGGGAGGAGACTGAGGAGTCTCCAGGCTCGAACCAGCAGACTGAGAGACAGCTCTGTTCATCAGGCAGTCAGAATGCTAAACACTCTGCCTGCTCTGCCTCCCCTCCCATTTGAACTGCCTTAACACTAAAACTTTCTCACATATTATCACTCAACACAAAGTTTTTAACACTAGACTCTGTCATCAAACGGGTTGATCACTGAACTCTCGGTCATGTGCTCATACAGTTTGCACTACTTCTCATACTTGCACTAATGTCTGTATTACATCACTGCCTATAATCATAATACTGTTTACATTCTCTGTTTACATTTATTAATACTGTTTACTTTTATTACTACTGCCTACATGTAATTACTACTGTTTACATTTATTTACACTACTCTAGTATCTACACCACTGCTGGTACATATACAGTGTGCTCTGAACGGTCTTATTTAGGGATGCCCAATGTGCCTTACTGCATATGCCACTTTTTGCCTCTACAACAACATCAACTACTACCTCATACATATACTGTGTACATTGACTCATACGCTGCTTTGCCACTTTGCAAATGTCAATGCTAGAAACCTTTAGTTTATTTTAGTTATACTTTTTATACTCTTTTTTTTATACTAGTATGCAAAAACTCAGGACAATATTATGTTCATTAAATGTTTAATGTTTTAGTTTTAGAGTTGGTGTAAATTTTCATACTCTTATACCACTATGCAAAAAACTCAGGACAGTGTTAGGTTTACTATTTTATGCTTATGTCTATTATTATATGTTTCAGTGTTTCAATGTTTAGATGTTTACTGTTGCACCGAGGGACTGAGAGAAACGCAATTTCGGTCCTGTGTATGTCCTGCACTGTACATATTGCAGATCTGACAATAAAGTTGACTTTGACTTTGACTTTGACTTTGACTTTGACCTTGTTTTGATGTCATTTCACAATAAAGCTCTTTTTCTGACTGACTAATTTATTCATTCATTCATTCAACCTTTATTTATACAGGCTAGCCTTGTTGAGCCACAGGGACATATTAGTTTGTATATTAGTTTTTATACCGTTTAGCTCAATGAGGCAACTTTTAAACCTCATGAAAGTAAATGTATTAAAAAGTATTTAAATTTACACAGTTATTACAATTATCACAGTACATGATTTATAAATAAAAATTTCTTAGGGATCTTATATTTTTTGTAAAAACCTAAGTTTACACTATCTACGTTATTCTAATCATCCAGGCTAACTATCTAAAATAACTATTTATTATTAACCCATAAGTTTCCAGCATTAATCCAGTCCCCTGTTTATGTGTGCTTGTTTGTGTCTGTTAGCAAAATATCTCATGAACCATGAGGCAAATTTTTAATAAACGCCACAGGAAGTAATCTTTGGACACTCGTCTACAACTGATCAACTTTTAGTGTCAGCTTGATTCAAGATGGCCTCCACAGCTAATCAAACTTAGTGAACAAGATGCCGAGCTCAAGTTTGATGAAGTAGTAGTTGAGAGTGATCCCCAACACATACTTTAAAGGGATCCCCAACTACTTGCACATATTTGCCTTAATATGTTTAGTTCTCTTTTAGAATAGAATAGAATAGAATATACCTTTATTGGCATATTTGCACCAAGGTACAAAGTGTTGCAATTGGCGCACGCACCATCCTAAGAGGGACGTACGCACGGAAGCCGCAGCAGTATAAAACCGCGCCGCCAACAATCAGATATGGAAAAAGGAACATACAGTCGGGTAATCATGGTATTCAAAAAAGAATCTATCACATTTTGTCTTAGGACACTCTATGATAAAGTCCAAAAAACTCTACCAGCTTTAGCACGAATAAAGACAAGACATGTTGCATGTGATGACGACAAGCAGGGAGATTTAGTCCGTGAGTAATCATTTCAGATAAGCACAGTCTTGCAGATGGCTCAGCTCGGCACCATCCGAACGCACACACAGATGCTGCGTTTCAGTAACCTCGTATTGTGGGGATTTCCAAGGTCCCAGTGGTGGATTTTAACTGGAACGCCCGCTCCAGTGGGAAACTCCCATTCGTGAAGTGGGGCAATTTTTTCGGCCCCCAGTTTATCCCAGTGACGTATTCAAAATGGCGGCTACTCGCGTCCTTAGTAAGTGAACTCCTTAACTTTTACTAAAATAACAGTTGTAAAATGTTGTTGTGTGTTTTTTAATCACACACACAGCTTAAGCGTATGCTTGTGAACACAGATCACATTAAAAACCTGTGTTTAGTTGCATGTCCTGCGGCGTACGGCTGTTTTTCTCGTTGTTTGGATCACAACAGTTCTGTAGGCCAGCGGCAGCGACTTTCATTCGCCACATTTTATTATTCAGCACATTAAAAAAGTAACTATTAGTTATGAATTTTATTTTAAAATATATATTTTTTACCCTTGTTTTCTTTGGCGCTGTGGCTTATTTTTGTTAGGCAACCCAGAACTAAACACACATTGTTTGTTGAACTGACTATAAATTAGCACTAAACTGTGGTTAAAAAAATATATATTTGGTTTCCAAAGATCCGTGTTTAGAAACATTCTATAATCCTGTATGATATTTATGTGTTAGGACGTGTATATTTGTGTAGTAAGTGTGTGTTTGTGTTTGTTTTCAGTCTACCTCGACCAGTACAACAACATGTTTGTTGATGAGCAGAGAACAACATTTTCTGGCAGCCTGTATCGCAGTGCAGGGGATTTGTCCTGTTTGTACATTGATGCAAACCTCACTATGAAAGTTGAGCTTATCCAACCTGCACAGGACAGCACAGCTGGTAAGATTTTGGAGAAATAAGTTTTAATGCAAACCAAACCAATTACTGTATAATGAATTTAACAATACTGTGTTTTTTTCTTTTAAAATGATTTTTTCAGAGAACTGTGAAGACTCTCCATCAACCAGCAGCCACGCAGAGTCCCCCATCCGCGAGAATGACAGTTTTAATAAAGAACAGACACTGTTCTCGATTGAACACATGCGTGTTCCACTCGCAAGCGAAGGTCTAGTGAGGTTTTGGAGTTCTTCCGCCAGTCAGAGGAAAACAGTCAACAGCGACATCAGGACATGATGGAGCAAATGAAATCAACCCAGGAGCAAATGAAATCAGCCCAGATGCTACAAAAAAATGTAGCTGTACTGTAAACTTTCTTATTGTTTTGCACAAAACAACTTCTGTTTTTTTTTTAAAGTTTTTTTTGTTTTCACATTGTTTATTTTGCTCAGGTTCGGCCCAGTAAAAATGTTTGGTTTTCAGTGCCTTTGATTGTATGAATTTTGAAAATGCTGTTCTGTTGCACATTTTGTAATTAAAACTGAAACTTTCAGACAACTGAGATTGGAACTTTTGTCACAACTCAAAGACAAAATGCTGTATTTAAAGAAAAATGTTTATTAAGCTTCATTATAGCAGTCTTTTAAGTACATTTGTACAGACAGTTTTGTCATGAACAACTGCGCTAATGTAGGAAGTTTCAAAACAACATACTACCTATTATTTTTTTCTTTTACACACCGGAATTCTAAGAGTTATTCATTTTCATCATCCTCCCTGGCGGACCCGTCTGCATGCTGCTGACAAATTTGTGATGGCCCACGTCCCAAGTTGTGGAGGATGCAGGCAGCCACTATGAGCTTCACCACCACAACAGTTCTGGTATTCTGCACGTCACGAAGCCGTCTCCACCTGCACTTCAAACATCCGAAGGCTTGCTCCACAATCACCCTTCCACGGCTGATTTCAGCGTTACGTTGCTTGTCTGCTTCACTTAGAGCACCATTGTTCTTCAGGATGGATGGGTTTCCTGCCAGCATGGTAGGGTCCAAGACAACTCTGCAATGGGAAAACAGTGTTTATTTCAGACAGACATAAAGTTAATAATGAGCTGCAATTCTCTGTCATTTTTTCATAATTTGACTTCTTGTTTATGTGAAAAATACACATTTCAGACAGCTACTTTCAGGAAACTGTTGGAATCTGGAGAATAGTTGAATCTCTTGGAATCCTGGCAAAAAACCAATGCAGATATGTTCCTGTCTTTGATTTATACATCTACCTTATAATGTTTTTCTAGTCTTTGATACTTTGTTTTAAAAGAAAAAATATATATTTCTCTCTTGTGTTTATTGTCTATTATTTAAGGAAATTCTACCATTGCTGTTAATCATTCTTTAGTTTGTAGCAGGTCACTTTTTTAAATGAGTTCACGAGGCTCAATGACATTTACCTGACTAAATAAAGGTTGATTGTAAAAAAACAACAACAGTACTGTAGTGTCAGGCTACAAACCAAAACTTTCTGATGGTGTTATATATCATAAAATCAATCACCTTTATTTTACCAGTTATTTTGCACGTTCGAGATCACTTTTACAAGGGTGACCTGGTCAAGTGGTCAGCAGGGTTAGCAACCGGTGTTAGCAACTTATTTATTTAGCAAAATAAAGCAACCACTGTACAGTTTCTTCAACATATCGTAAACCCCCTACATGTTTTGCTGTGCAGTGAGCGAAGACGTTTTTTTTTTTTAGCTGTAAAGCCAGTTTTTCTTTTTCCCAACGAGAAAAATATATATTAAATCTATTACCTTCGGCGTTCATCTTTCTTCTTTGACATGTTCTGTGTCTGGAGTGCATATCTGGTAGTCTGGAGTGCATATATGTTTATTAATTTATTATATTCCGAAACAGCAACAAAAACAATGCGTGCGTCCATCTTGTTTTACCACCAGGGTAACCGGAACGTGTTTTCAAGTGGTAGATGGGGAGATGACGTCACTGCCACTTCGTAGTTCCCAAAATACGAGGTAACTGGAATGCAGCATCACGTCACAATCACGTGACCGGAAAACCCCGAATTTAACGTGTAACAAAACGGCGCTAATTTTAAACTATTTTGGAGAGGAATTTTCATTAATTTCACATTGTTTTAGCAAAAACGATCAGAGGTCAATCTTAATATATATATATGTTGTGCCATTTTATGGAAAGTTAAAAGATGATGTCAGTGGAGCTTTAAGCTGCTGTGTCAATACCCATCTGCTCACAACAGACTCATGTTCAGGCTGCTGTTTAATACACTGTATTAATGTATATTATTATTGTTTAGCGTATATCTTTGATCTTTGTATACTGTTTCTTTTTATACTTTATATTTTTGATATTTTTATGTGTAACTGGGACCTTGAGTACACTGTGTTGTTCCACCTCATGCACCACATGTGATGCAAATGACAGCAAAGAACCTTGAACTGAAAACACGGTGCATTTTGGGAGAACGTCTGTTTCTGAGGTCGAGTTTGAATCTGTGATCTTCTGCTGATGTGTTTTCACAGCCTGCGAGCGTCGTGTGTGTGTGTGTGTGTGTGTGTTCTCGCTCAGAGTCCATGAAAGTTCTGCTGTGAAGCTGAAAACTAATGAGCTCAGACGAATCAGCTGTTTTCTGTGTCCTGCTCTCCAGGGAGTCGAAGCAGCGGCTCGACCAGAAGCGAAGGCGAGCGACGTCGCAGCAACAAAGGCCCCGGCAGCACCGTGGGTGGAGGAGAGAAGTCCCCCTCGGGCGGGGGAGATGGGGGCGGGGCGGACTCCCGCTCCGGCAGCGGGAGCGAATCGGAGTACTCCACCCGCAGCAGCCTGAGGCGGGGCCACGGCTCGTCTGCCCCTAGCGAGCACAGCCACGCCTCCTCGCAGCGCTCTCACCATCACCGCATGCCACAGCCCCCCCACATGTCCCCCTACCCACCGGGCATCCTGCCGTACAACCCCATGATGGTGATGATGGTGCCGCAGCACCCGCATCCAGCCATGGCGGCCGCCCACGCCCTCCAGCAGCTACCGGCAGCGCCAATGCACCAGACCCTGCCGCCACCTCCTTCCTCCACTCCTGGGGGGCCTCCCGGTGCCCCACCCACTCGTGACTTAGGCTCAGTTCCCCCAGAGCTGACTGCGTCCCGCCAGTCATTCCACCTGGCCATGGGCAACCCCAGCGAGTTCTTCGTGGACGTCATGTAGTTTCACTTCCTGTTCGTTCTGACGAGGACAAGCTCTCGGGTGTTCATCGGATTCAGGGCACGCAAGTCAACTTAGGTGAAAACAGGGTTTAAAATATCAAAACTAAATAAAAAAAATTAAATATACAACTTAAATCCAATGAGATCTGACAAAATGTGTTTAAAGATAGTCTAGTTCAGGGGTTCCCAACTCTGATCCTTGAGGAACGCCATCCGGCCTGTTTTTGTTGTTTCTCTGCTCCAACACGCCTGACACAGCGATTTAATTACTTCCTCAAGTTCTGCAGAAGCCTGTTAATCATGCATTTCATTCAAATCAGGTGTGTTAGAGAAACAACTAAACATCGCAGGATGGTGTTCCTCAAGGATCAGTGTTGGGAACCTCTGGTTTTGTTGCTTCAAAACAATTTCTGTTTTCGTTTCTGCACATTTTTTTTACTTTTATTCAAAAAGCTAATTAGGATTCCGTTAAAAGTCTCTACTTCTTAAAATCCCTCAGATTGTGTTTTCATGTCAGATCTGCCCAGGAACCGCACCGATTGTCACCAGGGGGCGCCAGATACACCCTGAACTTTGAAGGGACACAATCCTGCATGTTTGCTCAGATACGTGCTGTGCGTCGAGTGCCTTAATCCATTTATTTTTACACTCCAGGTACACAAACATGCTGTTCCACATTGTTTGACAATGAACTTCTCTGTACATAAATATACCACTCTGCAAACTCGAATGTGAAAAGATAATAGGTCCAAACTGTCAGAGGCCCTTGTGCTCAGATATCACTGCCTAGGTTGGTCATCTGAGGACTTTTGATATCACTGCCTAGGTTGGTCATCTGAGGACTTTTGTGAAGGGTACCGTGATTTCCTGAATGTGACCGCAGAGTTTCGATGGTACTTGAGTTGAAAAGATGCTGATAGTGGTACTTATTGATTACATGCAGTGTACTGTATATCTTTACTGTGATCCAAATGTTCCAGCTTCTTGTGCTTTTTTTGGTTACAGACTCACATTATTCACCCATTTCATGTTTTTTTTGTATGAGTGACTGTACAAATCATGTATATCCCAACTATAAAGGTGCTAAATGAAGTCAACATTTCAGAAACACATTGACCATGACACTTTGTTTTCATGTTGCCACCTTTTTGTGTGTATTTGAGAATAAATTTGATATTAGCTTAATGCTCAGATTTGATTTATTTTTATTAAAACGTAGTGATCTGTTTTCCTTCACTTGTCTTTGGTCAGGTTGTGGAGGGAAAAAGTTGTCCAGCGTTTTATATTATTATTATTTTTATTAATTTCTGCAGTGTTTAGCTTATAAGATTTATAATACTGTATGTGGAAATTTCAGTTGTAACTTGAGTCAAGCACATTAGTTTTATATTTGTCAAAATAAAATACCTGCAGGCTGATATAATGTATTTAAATTTCTTTGTGGTCTGGTACAGGTTCTTTGCTCAGTGGTTTGGCAGCCCTGCTCTAAAGGGAGGTGCCCAGGCCAGTAGACATCCTAATAATCATAGGTCTGAACCACCTCGTTCCTTTCTATGCTGAGGAGCAGCAGCTCTATACTCGAATGAAAAATCTACTCACCAGAAATGTTTTGTGATGAAAGAAAATTTACTATCATCACATAGGTTTTACTATGCCTCTTTAAAATTTTGTTATTTAAAATTATATTAATGTATTTTCATTTGTTTTATTTTGTAATGTAGGTGTGTATATCTTTAAACTACAGTTCCCATGATGCACGGCTTCCTGAACTGACCCATTTTACAAAAGTACAGCTGGGTTGTAATGTAATGCTACAAAAACTAGTGGATACTAAACATTAACCAGAAGAAGACGAACAAAAACAAAGTTATGCATTTATTTGTGTTAAACTAGCGATCCAGTGACGCACAGGGAAAAAGCTAAAGACACTAGCTAAAATTAGCAAAATTGTAGCAACAAGTTCCTAAAGGCTAAAGCAAAGGGTTAGCCAGAAAAGCATAAAAAAGATGGCTAAAAGGTAAATGTAGCCAAAGCTACCTAAAGGTAAAGTAAAAGTAGCTAAAGATGACAATAAACAAAAGAAAATTGAGCATGTATGCTGAAGCAAATTTCACATACTGTATTTTGGAACTTGGTGATGTCAGCCTAGTTCAAAGCAGTTGATCTTTGTAAATAACTTAAAATAAGCTGCATAAGCTGAAAGTTTTTGATTGATTCATTCAACATACAGTATACTGTATTTATACAGGTTAGTCACGTTAATCGCAAGGACTCGTTTACAACCTGTTAGTAATTCTTAGATCCAACCAAAAGGAGAAGGTGGCAAAAAGGAGAAGCGTCCAGAGTGAGTCCAACAAATTCACCTCATCGACAACAAGGCAAGAGTTGCTCCAACAGCAAACCCACCTACAGCACAGTACACCTGTTAATGTGTTCCTGTTCCTGAAAGAACCAAATAACGCCAAGGGATTCCCTTGTGTAAGTTGTTGCTGATTGACTTGGAGAAAAGCAATCAAAGCATTAGGCCCTCAGCCAGTTCCCTTCAAAGGCCAGGCTGAAAGCCACCACAACTCCGGACGCTGGTGTAGAAGCTGCTCACACGCCTGAGTCAGCAGGTCCCTGTGAGAAGGCAACTGCCATGGTGTCCCTGATAACATTGAGATTAGTTCCGGGAACCAAGGTTTCTGCGGCCACCTGGGGGCTATCAGAATCAGGGAGAGGGCTCCCTGACGTACACGCTCCAGTGTCACCTGGATCAGAGGAACAGGTGGAAAAGTATAGTACAGCACAACTGCTGGCCAATCATGGGCCAGAGCATCCATTCCCAACGGTGCATCTGTTTCCTTCAGAGATAAGTAAAGGTCACACTGTGAGCTAGCTCTGCAAGCGAACAAGTCCACTGAAGCTCTCCCAAATCGTGACCAGACCGTTCCATGACCCGTGGATTCAGTCTCCATTCTGATGCCAAGAGAGGCCCTCTCGAGAGGGCATCCGCTCCATAATTTAGTTCACCGGGAACATGAGTTGCCCTGAGTGACGAGATTCTTGGGGCACACCACGTGAGCATCTTCTGCGTCAGCTCGAGGAGGACTCGGGACCTTGTCCCCCCTTGTTGATGAAGGACACTGTGGTCCTGTTATCTGATTTTACCAGAACGTGCTGTCCTGCAATCAAACCTTTGCCAAAAAAGTATTTTACTGACAGGAATACGGCCAATAATTCCAGGAAGTTGATATGTAATCTCGCTTCCTGTTTATTCCAAAGGCCACGGGCGTTCTGATTTCTGCAGATCGCTCCCCATCCTGTTTTCGAGACGTCCGTCGTGATGACCACACGAGATGACACCCTACCCAGCGGAACCCCTTCTGTGAAAAAAGGCAAGTTTCTCCAAGGTTCCAGGGCCCTCAGGCACTCTGAATCTATTCTAACCTTTCCTGCTCAACCATGAAGGGCGGGTTGTGTCTGTTGGTTTAGCCATACTTGTAGGGCCCTCATTTTCAGAAATGTATGTGGCACATAGGGTATGGTTGCCGCCAAGAGGCCTAAAAGGTATTGGCACATTTTCATAGGGACCCGCTGATCCAGTTTGAATTTTGCCAGGCAGTGGCGAATCGAGGAAACTCGTTCCTTTGAGAGCCATGCTCTGTAGCGGATGGTGTCGACCTATACTCCCAGAAATACGGTAACCCGTGATGGAGTTAGGTCACTCTTTTGTAGGTTTATGACAAAACCGAGAGACTCCAGGTGAGAGATCACCTTGCAGGAGTGTGACTGGGCCTGTATTCTGCTTCCAGCCAGAATCAGGAGGTCATCCAGGTAGTTCATAACCCTGAGTCCTTGATTCCTAAGGGGGGTCAGGGCTGCGTCCAGACATTTAGTAAATGTACGAGGAGCCGTCTTCAAACCGAAGGGTAAGGCTTTGAATTCATAAGCCTTTCCCTCGAAAGCAAAACAGAGGAATTTTCTGTTTCCTCCACTCGCCTACATGGAAATAGGCATCTTTCAAATCCACTGTACAAGCGTAGTCTCCTGGTCTCACGGACTAGAGAACCTGCTGCAGTGTAAGCATCTTGAACTTAATTTTTTTAATGCTTTTGTTCAGAGTCCTGAGATCCAGGATCGGTCTCAGGGAATGAACCTTTTTGGGCACCAGGAAGTACTTGCTGTAGTGTCCGGAGCGTAGTTTGCTTTTCGGGACCAAACTTATCACTTCCTTCTGTAACATCGTCAAAACTTCCTCCCTCAGCACGTGTGCGCATGCAGGGTTAATATTTGATTGCAGTACCCCTGTGAAGGAGGGTGGTCTCCTGGCGAACTGCAACTTGAGCCCATGACATATCGTCATCATGACCCATTCATTTGGTAGACACGCCCTCCAGGTCTGCGTGTGCGCTATGAGCCTGGAAAGCATGTTCAATTGCTGCCCGTCATGTTTGAGTGTGGGAGGGGTGGCCTTTGACCCCTCTCGCGAGCTCTCGAGCAGGCTGGTCAGCCCAACAGAAGATATTGCGAGATCTGACCGTCTCAGGCAGAGCTCGTGTATCTTGCTGCGGTTCATAGTTTGACCACGTGTTTTGTGTTCTACAAAAGTGGGACTCGAGTCAAGAACCAGGGCAGTCTATGCTTTGGTACTTTTATTTTTGTATATGCATGAAACAGTGTTTGTTTTGATTACACATATAGTAGGCGAGTCATGTTTAGTGCGCACACACGTCACCAGCTGCTTGTAGTGTTTTACAAGTGGAGACTGGGCTCAAAAGGTTAGGTTCCCATACAACGTGGGCGGGCAAACCTGTAAAATCATGAATTCGTCCTGTTTCATCAGGCCCAAATCTGCTTTCCACATGGGGTCATTGAAGAGTCCCTTGGCCGATACTTGGCCCCCAATCATCTGACCTCCCATCACAATTTCTTGTTGACTTTGTTCCTGTGTCAATTAAGCACGAGATCCTGAACTGTTTCAATAAACATTTTGTTGCTTCTAGTTCATTATTTGACACAGTTACAAACGGAAAATCAGCCACTTTATCTAATAATCCGACTTCTACAAATCAAATCCCTCCTACAAGCCAACCATCAGTTAATCACACCTTCTCTTTTTCTCCGTTCTCAGTCAGTGAGGTAAATAAATTGTTAAAAGACCTTGATCCTAAAAAATCTGCAGGTCCAGATGAACTTCCACCTTATTTCTTAAGGCTGGCTGCTCATATCATCACAGTCCCTGTGACCCACATCTTTAATCTGTCCATAAGCCAAAACACCATTCCGGATGCTTGGAAAACAGCCTTTGTTCTTCCTTTGCTGAAGGGAGGTGACCCCACCTCACTGAACAATTATCGACCGATCTCTAAACTCTGCATCTTAGCCAAGGTTCTAGAAAAACTGATAAACTCTCAGATCAAAAATTATCTGGACTCATTTAACATCTTACCTCTTCATCAATCTGGTTTCAGGAAAAAACACAGCACAACAACTGCTTCTCTGAAGGTTCTGAATGATGTTGTTGAAGCATTGGATGCTAAGGACTATTGTGCTGCACTTTTCTTAGACCTGTCTAAAGCTTTTGACACTGTGGATCATAACATCCTGTGTCATAAGCTCTCAGAAATCGGTTTCTCTGATCACACCATCGGTTGGTTTTCTAATTATCTTTCCAATCGGAGGCAATGTGTTCAACATAACGGTACTTCTTCCAGCTATTTAACAGTTAAAAATGGTGTACCACAAGGCTCAGTTTTAGGACCCACTCTCTTTACAATCTACATAGCTAATGTAGGTCACAGCATCCCTGATGCATCCTTACATTTCTATGCTGATGATACAGTTGTTTACTGCCGAGCTAAAACAGTTGCTAAGGCTTTCCAGTTACTGCAATCCGCTTTTGACATCATCCAGTCAGATTTGTTCCGTCTCAAACTTGTCCTAAATGCTGATAAAACAAAAGGGATGTTTTTTTCAAATAGGAAGGCGGTTCCAGCAGATCCTCCTCTGATTTTATCTTCAAATGGTGTCCCTATTGAGTTTGTTGATTCCTATAAATATCTGGGTATCCTGATTGATTCACATCTCTCTTTTAAACTCCACGTGGAAAACCTAGTGAAGAAACTGAAAGTTAAACTGGGTTTCTTTTTCAGAAACAGATCATGTCTATCACTGAATGTTAGGAAACGCCTTGTGTCTGTGACTTTCCTTCCCTCCATTGATTACGGTGACATTCTCTACATGAATGCTCCTACAAGCACCCTGCGGATGTTGGATGTTGTCTATCATGGTGCACTAAGATTCATAACTGGTTGTGATTATCGTACCCACCACTGCACCCTGTATTCACTGGTTAACTGGACATCATTAACCTCACGCAGACTCTTCCACTGGTACATTTTCATCTTTAAATCACTTCTTGGTCTGCTGCCCTCATACATCTCCTCCTACATGTCTTTACGTGAGTGCAGCTACAGTGTGCGCTCTCAGGACATGATTACCTGCAGTGTTCCGTCAGTGAGGACTGAACTTGGAAAAAGGGCCTTCTCCTACTCTGCTCCTGCTTCATGGAATATCTTACAAAAAGATCTGAAGCTCTCGACCTTGACTTCTCTAAATGGTTTTCAGAATCTGTTGGAATCCTGGCAAAAACCAATGCAGATTTGTTCCTGTCTTTGATTTTATACGTCTACCTTATAATGTTTTGCTAGTTTTTTGATACTTTGTTAAAAAAAAAAAAAAAAACTCTTTTGTTTTTTTCTCTCTTTTGTTTTCTATTGTTTATTGTTTGTTTGTTTATTGTTTAAGGAAATTCTACCACTGCTGTTCATTGTTCTTTAGTTTTAACAGGTCGCTTTCGTAAATGAGCCCATGAGGTTCAAAAGATTTACCTGACTAAATAAAGGTTGAATGAATACTGAGAAGGTTCACTGTCGCCAGCAGGTCTCTTCTGTGAAGGGTGACACATGTCTCCCTTGGGGGGTGCAAAGCTTTCCCTCAGGAGCCCCACGCGGAAGGCTTCCGCCTGTTAGCGTCTTTGTTCCAGACTGGCCTAGATGCGTTCAAGGTCTCCCCCAAAGAGTCCCGTCGGTTCAATCGGGTGCTGGAGGAAGGGGGACCTCTGGTTTTCTGGGAGGTCCGTCAAAGTGAACCAAAGATGGCGTTGGGCGACAACCATTTCCGCCATTGCTCTGCCTTGCGTGATGGCTATTGTCCCCATCATGTGGAGTACGAAGTCAGAGGCACGGCGGGCCTCCTCCATGGCCTCTGTTGCGGCTTGATTGTTTGTCGTTACCTGGAGTTCTTGCAGTTTTTCTGCCAGGTACGCCTGTATCATGGTCGATGCGTTCATCGCACGAGCCGCGAGGCCCTGAGCCTTGTAGCACTTTTCAAGCTGTTTCTCCGAAGCCCGGCAGGCCCTGCTGGGTAGCGCTGGCTTTGCCCCCATAGCCGCAGGAGCCAGATGAGCCGCCAGGGTCTCCTCTAACTGGGGTGCGTTGGCGAGGCATGCTACCTCCATTCCAGCGACATCCAGGAGACGGAATAGTGGCAGCGTCATGGGAGCTCCGGGTTCCGCCCAGGAGCGTGTGAGCTCCATGAGGAAGTCTGGGAAAATGGGCATTTTCTGCGTCATCATCAGTTGCTGCTTTGCGTAGAAGTAGTTTCCCGCCAGCCTCGTAACCTGTTGGTGAGGCGTGGGGTCTGGCCACGCGACCTGTAGGGCGTCCGCCGCCCTATGACACAGGTCGAACAGAGCAGGGACCGACGTGTCCGGTTCCGGTAGAACTTGCGCCAGGTTCTGGGAGGAATCTGCACGCTCTCCTCTGCAAACATACTCGCGTCTTAGTCAAATACCTCGGGTGTTGAGTCCTCGACGGGGACCGAGGAGTCCAACACGTTCTCATCCCCGACTTGACCGCTACATTCCAGGTCCATGTTCTCGAGCTCCGGTTCGGGAGTGTGTAGCTCTTTGAGGCGTGCGGCCTTCAGCGCCACAGCCTTCGCCATGGATTTAGTCAACGCGTCCGCGTGGCATTTCCTCACTACTGCCAGCATTCGACAGCAGTGGGAGCTGGAGTCGGGGGATTCAGCACTTTTCTTGCGTGCAGAATGCCTAGGCAGACAGGACAGGCCTCGTGGATGTCCGTTGCCGAGAGGGAATGGCCGCATCTGCTGGGGCAGGGGCGTGAGCGAGGGCTCGCCGTCCTGCTGGTTTTCTTCTGAACCTTTGACCTCCGTTTTCCCTTCTCTGGAGCCATGTCCGGAGACGAGAAGCGTCGAGGCCGTTCCTAGTTTCCTTTTGTTCGAAGACGTCTCCTCCGTCGACTTGCTTTCGCTGGCTAGCTTGCTAATGGTTAGCAGGGAGTGTTGTGACGCAGTTAGCGCTGTCAAGCAAAGCAGCTGCGGAGAGAGAATAAAACTTCGAGGTAAGTAGAAAAATGCTGGACTAGCTTTCACCAGCCTAGCAGTACGCAGGAAAAATGTATCTGTACGCTCAGTGTAGGGAGCAAGCTCACCTCTGATCGAGCGATGCGACAACAGAGAAGTCCCACGAAGTTCAGGTTTTAAGCGAGGTGAAGGGCAATAAGAGATAGATGGATGGGCGTCAGCGCCTTAAGTACCCAGAGGGCGAGGCCTCTGGCGTGACACTGACGCCCCTGCCGTAAAGGCGTGATTGTATTCCTTCAGGTAATCGCGCGGGGGCGCAATTCCCATAGCATTATGTTGCACCGAGTGACATGACTGATAAGGGAACCTAGGAATCTGACAAAAACAGCCATAACTTATTCATAAACAGTAGCTATGTTTACATGGGCAAAATTCAGTGACCGGATTGAAATGTGTTCTGATTGCATAATTAGATAGCACTGTTTACATGGGCACAATCCGTTCATGACGAGCGTTTACATGCAGCAGGCTTTTATTCTGATCAGAAGTTCTGACATGCGCAGAGTGGTACACTCCCCCTTAAAAAAACACCAAAGAAGAAGTTACTTCCGTTAAAACCACAGAAGAAGAAGTTGCTTCCGGGACGAAAGTAAACAGATTGTAATGACGGCGACTGAGTTTTTACTGCACTCCCTGATTGAACTACAGGCAAAGCAGCGCATACTTTTAGTTTTTTTATTCACAGGATGAGAGCGCTGGACGTCCTCTCTCCTCCAAGCTGTCGTGGACAACTGTTGGTAAGATAATAAAAACGCTGTATGCTAATAAACTTTTTTGCCCTTTCCTTTTCTACCTGTCTGCGTGATACTGTCTGTATTTGTTATTAATTACTATTCTTCCTCTGTTTTCCTGTTTCTGGAGCATCAGTGTCACGATGCCAGGCAGTGCCCATGATGCCAATGTCCTGCGCCACTCAGACCTCTATCAAAGGGCTCATTTGTTGACAAAAGTAAGGCTAATATTTACTATATTGTATTTAGTATTACTACAACGATTACAGCTAAGAAGTATCTCAAAGTAGAGATGCTTAGCTGTAAAGTTTTATTTAAAAAAATCTTTGTTTGAACCATATCTTTAAACAAATAGTTAAATGTTGCCAAAATGTAAGGCTAAAATTTACTAATTGTATTTAGTATTAAACTATTACAGCTAAGTAATCAGTAGACATACTTAGCTGTAAAGTTTTATTTAAAATAAAATTTGTTTGAACCATGTCTTTAAACAAATAAAAAGTTGAACACTAAATATTGGCATGTCCTTTTTTTGCAGTCTGTGAGGAACATTGAAGGATGTCAGTCTCTTCAGGTGATCCTGCATACCCGCTGTTGGACAGGCTCGTCAAAGGATACCCAAACTCTCCTCGTCTGACTCCTCAAGTCATTTAATGTTTACCTTAGCTCAGTCAGGTGGAGGTAGAGATGACCTTCGGGTTGCTGAAGTCACAGTGGAGAGTTCTTCTAAAAAGATACTTGTCATGTATTTGTGTTCACATGCAGTTAACATTTGTATAAAATTATTATCACAATAAAAAACTGCAAATACTAGTGAACATCTGAGCTCTTTAATGGACCAAACATTTTAACAAATTCTTGTAAACAATTGATATTGCTTGTTTGAAACATGTTTCATTCTTAGTGCAATTTGAGGTGTATCAGAAAAACATAAAAATTAAACATTCAAAACGTTTGTGCAAAACAGACGATGTGCACAGATCAAATCTTGTAATGATGACAACAACAAAAAAACATTGTTTGGTCATTTAAAAACTACAGTAACCTGTAATTCAGTAACTTCTTTATCAACTCATCACATACTTTCACAATTTCAATGTATGCATGTGATTTCGGACAGCAAAATTGGTGACAAAATGTTCGATTTTACTTCCAAAATGTATGTTTCTGTATCCTGATAGAACAGCAAATGTGTTTTTATCCTGTGAGTCATGCAGAAACTCAGAGTCATTATTAAACCATCTGACTGTATTAAGTTAAGACATGTACCTTAATTGTACCATAAACTATCAATCCTAATGTCTGTGTAAAAAATACATTTACAGATCTGTCAGGGGACAAAGAAACATGGTTGTGGAGAATTGAAACATTTTCAAATCAGTTTTGAGTTGTTCTAAAGCACATGTGTGAACTTCTTGGGATTCCTAAGACGTGGGACTCTTGCATCTTCTGCCACCTGCCACCATCACCTGCCACCTGCCACCATCACCTGCCACTGTCTGTTGTGTGCTGCTGCCAGCTGCCTCTTCAAAGCCGGACTCATCATCTGAAAAACAAACAAAATGAAGTCTAACTGGGCCCCTGATATGTTGAAATTTGTTAGGTTAATTATCTGGTTAGTTGGAGTAGTGTTATAATCTACAATACAGTATACTGTAGTTCTATGCTAGCCCTACAGCTACTCTTATTTCTTAGTATAATTACATTTTAACATATTTGTTGTATTCTAATTACTCAAGTAATACAGTACAGAGGGTTAATGTGTTTTGAAGAGTCTAACTTACCACAAAGGATGCTTTGCTCCTCTGGTTAGCTTCGGGGCTGTAGTCCTCAGATTCCTCTCCTCCTCATAACCTAGATCCACACCGCTGCCTGCTGTGTTGGCTAGTGGCAGATCTCTCATCAGTTCATCCATCAACACGTACAATGAAAAAGTGGTGGGGTCGTAGCCACTTGTCCCGTTTTTGTTTTTTAGCTTTGTGGCACTTAGCTTTAGGCTCTTCCAGTGATCTCCGGCTTCTTCCAGCTTTTCATGTAGCCTACTTGTTTAAATAACTCCGTGTTCCTACACGTTCGGTCAAGGCGTTCGATAGTTTTGAGCTATTTTAACGTTTCCATTAGAAATGCTGCATCGTTCACCAGTTTTGCTTCCCCACCATGCGTTAGCATCTACCCACTAGCCAGCCCAGGTGGAGAAGGAAACGCGGGGGGGGGTGCGCACATGCGCAGTCAGGACAGTTTTTCACTGTCCGGTAAAGGAACAGAAAAGGTGTTTACATGAATGTTGTGTCTTTACTCCAACAAAGTATATTTTAAAGATGAAAGAATAATCCACTCGGTTATGGAAAAGAACGTGACTTTACTTGTCTTCAACTGGTCTCAACATTACACACACAAAATCAATACGCCAGCAGATCACCTCTAGGTAACCCGGCAACTAGGGGAGTGGTTCCGCTGAAGTAAATAGTTCAACTGTAATACACTACACTCCTCCCCTTTTAGAACAATGCTACGTAACTAAAATAACATACAACATAGCTAATGCATTAAACACAACTTGTCATTCAGTTGACAAACATTGAAACACCTTCCTTTTTTTAAAATCACACAAGCCCAATAAGTGAATCTCATAAGTCTAATCTTTTCGGGGGTACCCTGAGTCGTTCAGGGTTACGCCTGGGAACCTGTGGCGTGCTCTCGGTAGGGGGCACTTCCTCTGCAACTGTGGGTGTCACTGTGCTGAGGTCAGAGTTGGTTCCAGGATCAGGTGGACGTGCTGGTTGCTCTGGTGTCTTTGGTTGAGCATTTAACAGCTGATCCACATGGCGTCTCCAGGTATGGTCTCCAGTGTCCACCTCATACATCAGAGTGCCGCTCCTAGTGATGATCTTTCCAGGCGTCCACTTTTCCCCTTGGTAGTCACGTGCCAGAACCTGTTGTCCCACGTCGAAGCTTCTTGGCAATTCCTCCGAAAAGCTGCTGAACTGTTTGTTCTGCACTTCTCTCCTCAGGTTTGGCTTTAGAAGGTCAATGCGAGATCTGAGCTGTCTGTTCATAAACAGCATTGCAGGTGTCTGATTGGTTGTTGCATGGACAGAGTTGCGGTACACAAAGAGGAAATTGTCAATTTTGTGTTGAAGAGAGATGTCTTCTTTCATCATTGCTTTTATGGACTTTTTGAATGTTTGTACGAACCGTTCTGCTAATCCGTTTGTTGCTGGATGGTGAGGTGCTGACTTGAAATGCTTGATACCATTCTTTTTCATGAAGTCTTGGAATTCCTCAGAAGTAAACTGTGGGCCATTGTCACTCACAATTTGTTCAGGAAGGCCATACCTGGCGAAGATGGTTCTCAGAACAGATATAGTCTTTTCTGATGTTGTTGAGTTCATTTGGACTACTTCTGGCCACTTAGAGTGAGCGTCCACGGCTATAAGAAACATGGAGTTCATGAACGGGCCAGCAAAATCGATGTGCACTCTCTGCCAGGGTGCAGACGGCCATTCCCACGGGTGTAGGGGAGCCGGTGGTGGTGCGTTTTGAACGCTCAGGCACCCTGGACAGGTTTTGGTGATGTCCTCAATCTGTTTATCTATTCCTGGCCACCAAACGTAGCTACGGGCCAGACTTTTCATCTTCACCGTACCCACATGAGCCTCATGCAGACTGTCCAACACTCTGGTGCGAAGGGGAGCCGGTGGCGGTGCGTTTTGAACGCTCAGACACCCTGGACATGTTTTGGTGATGTCCTCAATCTGTTTATCTATTCCTGGCCACCAAACGTAGCTACGGGCCAGACTTTTCATCTTCACAGTACCTACGTGAGCCTCATGCAGACTGTCCAACACTCTGGTGCGAAGCTTGGAGGGAACCACCACACGTGATCCACACATCAAGGTTCCCAGGCAAACTGACAGTTGATCACGTCTTGCTGAAAACTCTGGGAAACAGGTATTCCCATGGGTAGGCCAGCCTTGTACTGTTATGTCGTACACCTTGGACAGTGTTGGGTCATTCCTCGTTTCTCTTCGTATCATGTCATTCGTAACTGGCAGCTGGTCTACCAGTGTTGTGTAAAACATTTCTACCGGGTCACCTGTTGACGACGGTTCCTCCACAGATGTTGACAGGGGGAGGCGTGACAAACCATCAGCATTGCAGTGTTGTTTAGTTCTCTTGAACTCAATGTCATATGAGTGTGCTCCTAAGAACAGGGCCCATCTCTGTAGTCGCGCAGCTGACATTACTGGGACTCCTTTTCGTGGATTAAATATAGACACTAGGGGCTGATGATCAGTCACTAAGGTGAACCTTCGGCCATAGAGGTAATGGTGGAACTTTTTTATCCCCCATACTAGGCTAAGGGCCTCCTTGTCTATCTGTGCATAGTTGCGTTCAGCACTTGACAGGGACCTTGAAGCGAATGCAATTGGGCGTTCAAGTCCATTATCCAATGTGTGCGACAGTACTGCTCCGATGCCGTACGGGGATGCATCACATGCTAGACGGATGGGTCTGGATGGATCGTAGTGGGTAAGTAGCTCATCAGATGTTATTAGTCTCTTTGTTTCTGTGAATGCCTTTTCACATTTTTCTGACCAATGCCATTCCACTCCTGTCTGTAACAGCGCATTTAGTGGATACAGTACTGAGGCAAGGTTGGGTAGAAACTTGTGGTAATAGTTGACGAGACCCAGGTACGATCTGAGTTGTGACACATTTTCAGGTTTAGGTGCTTTCAGCACCGCCTCAATTTTCTCTTGCGACTTGTGCAAGCCGTGTTTGTCAATAACATGTCCGCAGTAGGAGATTTCACTTTTGAAAAACTCACATTTCTCTCTCTTTGCCCGTAGGCCATACTCATTCAGCCTGGTGAGTACTTTGCTCAGATTTTGGAAGTGAGCATCATCATCTTTTCCTGTTATGATAATGTCATCCAGGTAGCATTGTGTTCCAGGTATGTCCTGAAGCACCTGATCCATGGCCCTTTGCCAGATGGCTGGGGCTGAAGCAACACCAAACACAAGCCGATTGTATTGGTAAAGTCCCTTATGAGTGTTTATGGTTAAGAACTTTTTGCTTGACTCCTCCACTTCCATCTGGAGATAGGCTTGTGACAAGTCAATCTTTGAAAACTTCTCCCCACCAGCCAAGGATGAGAAGATGTCCTCTATTCGTGGAAGAGGGTACTGCACCGTGCGCAGCACCGGGTTGATGCTCACTTTGAAGTCCCCACATATACGCACTTCACTTTTTCCTTTCTTCATCACCGGAACAATGGGCGTAGCCCAGTCACTCCAGTCGACCTTTGAAAGAATGCCAGACGTCTCCAAATTTTGCAGTTCAGCATCTATCTTGGGACGTAGAGCATATGGCACCGGGCGTGCCTTGTGGAACCTTGGGTTGGCATCTTTGTCCAGTTCAATTTTTGCTTTTAGGTGTTTTAGTTTTCCAATGCCTTTCTCAAACACGTGTG
>JBBPBX010007701.1:54313-64458 GCA_038048925.1 Garcialebias charrua | reverse complement strand
CTAATTTAGGTCTGATGCTGTATCAGACTTCCTTCATGTCGAGCTGCTCATACCTGCGCACTGTGACAAGCCCAGAGCTCTGCCCGGTGTGACATCACAGATGGTGCGTTCGTGTGTAATGGGATTTCCCATGATTAAACACGGCTTGAAGTTCAAAATCACTTTTAAAGCAAAATTAAAGTGATTTATCATTTTGTTTGCAAAAACAAACATATTTAAATGATAAAATATATATATTTTGAGCAATTTTGTGAATAGTAAAAAAATCATGTCACAATCCCTTTAAACTACCAGAAACACTGACTGTAAACTACCAGAAACACTGACTTAAACTACCAGAAACACTGACTTAAACTACCAGAAACACTGACGTAAACCACCAGAAACACTGACCTAAACTAACAGAAACACTGACCTAAACTACCAGAAACACTGATGTAAACCACCAGAAACACTGACTTAAACTACCAGAAACACTGAAGTAAACTACCAGAAACACTGACGTAAACTAACAGAAACACTGACTTAAAATATTAGAAACACTGACGTAAACTACCAGAAACACTGAAGTAAACTACCAGAAACACTGATGTAAACTATCAGAAACACTGATGTAAATTACCAGAAACACTGACTTAAAATACTAGAAACGCTGACTTAAACTACAAGAAACACTGACGTAAACTACCAGAAACACTGACATAAACTACCAGAAACACTGACTTAAAATACTAGAAACACTGACTTAAACTACCAGAAACACTGACTTAAACTAACAGAAATACAGACTTAAATAATCAGTAACACTGACATAAACTACCAGAAACACCGACTTAAACTACCAGAAACACTGACTTAAACTACCAGAAACACTGACATAAGCTACCAGAAACACTGACATAAGCTACCAGAAACACTGACTTAAACTACCAGAAACACTGACTTAAACAACGAGAAACACTGACTTAAAAAACTAGAAACAATGAATTAAACAACCAGAAACACTGACGTAAACTACCAGAAACACTGACTTAAACTACCAGAAACACTGACTTAAACAACGAGAAACACTGACTTAAACTACCAGAAACACTGACTTAAACTACTAGAAACACTGACTTAAACTACTAGAAACACTGACGTAAACTACCAGAAACACTGACTTAAACAACGAGAAACACTGACTTAAAGCTGCTATATGTAACTTTTCTAACAATATATTTTTAACATATTTCTTCACTCTGTCACTAGACTGATGTTAGAGAGGTAATCTCTGAAAAAAACTTTAAAAAAATTGTCCCCTTGCTTCTCCAGGTGGTAAATAGGCATTTCTAAAAAGAAAAAGTGACCAGCCGTTAACCAGCCAATAAAAACAGAGCTTGGATTTGAATTTCAGCAGACCATGGGAGAGCAGAGCCATATATGGCTCTGAGGGGGAGCGACCAGAATGCTTTGCCTGTTGAAATTTTTTCTAAGTGCTGCAGTTCTACAGAAACTGCAGACTGAACCTTCTACAGAAACTGCAGACTGAACCTTTAAACTACCAGAAACACTGACTTAAACTACCAGAAACACTGACTTAAACTACCAGAAACACTGACTTAAACTACCAGAAACACTGACTTAAACTACCAGAAACACTGACTTAAACTACCAGAAACACTGACTTAAACTAACAGAAACACTGACTTAAAATATTAGAAACACTGACTTAAACTAACAGAAACACTGACTTAAACTAACAGAAACACTGACTTAAACTAACAGAAACACTGACTTAAACTACCAGAAACACTGACTTAAAATATTAGAAACACTGACTTAAACTAACAGAAACACTGACTTAAACTACCAGAAACACTGACTTAAACTAACAGAAACACTGACTTAAACTAACAGAAACACTGACTTAAAATATTAGAAACACTGACTTAAAATATTAGAAACACTGATTTAAACTAACAGAAACACTGACTTAAACTAACAGAAACACTGACTTAAACTACCAGAAACACTGACTTAAAATATTAGAAACACTGACTTAAACTAACAGAAACACTGACTTAAACTAACAGAAACACTGACTTAAACTAACAGAAACACTGACTTAAACTAACAGAAACACTGACTTAAACTAACAGAAACACTGACTTAAACTAACAGAAACACTGACTTAAACTAACAGAAACACTGACTTAAACTAACAGAAACACTGACTTAAACTAACAGAAACACTGACTTAAACTAACAGAAACACTGACTTAAACTAACAGAAACACTGACTTAAAATATTAGAAACACTGACTTAAAATATTAGAAACACTGATTTAAACTAACAGAAACACTGACTTAAACTAACAGAAACACTGACTTAAACTACCAGAAACACTGACTTAAAATATTAGAAACACTGACTTAAACTAACAGAAACACTGACTTAAACTAACAGAAACACTGACTTAAACTAACAGAAACACTGACTTAAACTAACAGAAACACTGACTTAAACTAACAGAAACACTGACTTAAACTAACAGAAACACTGACTTAAACTAACAGAAACACTGACTTAAACTAACAGAAACACTGACTTAAACTAACAGAAACACTGACTTAAACTAACAGAAACACTGACTTAAACTAACAGAAACACTGACTTAAACTAACAGAAACACTGACTTAAACTAACAGAAACACTGACTTAAACTAACAGAAACACTGACTTAAACTAACAGAAACACTGACTTAAACTAACAGAAACACTGACTTAAACTAACAGAAACACTGACTTAAACTAACAGAAACACTGACTTAAACTACCAGAAACACTGACTTAAACTAACAGAAACACTGACTTAAACTACCAGAAACACTGACTTAAACTAACAGAAACACTGACTTAAACTACCAGAAACACTGACTTAAAATATTAGAAACACTGACTTAAACTAACAGAAACACTGACTTAAACTAACAGAAACACTGACTTAAACTAACAGAAACACTGACTTAAACTAACAGAAACACTGACTTAAACTAACAGAAACACTGACTTAAACTAACAGAAACACTGACTTAAACTAACAGAAACACTGACTTAAACTAACAGAAACACTGACTTAAACTACCAGAAACACTGACTTAAACTACCAGAAACACTGACTTAAACTAACAGAAACACTGACTTAAACTAACAGAAACACTGACTTAAACTAACAGAAACACTGACTTAAACTAACAGAAACACTGACTTAAACTAACAGAAACACTGACTTAAACTAACAGAAACACTGACTTAAACTAACAGAAACACTGACTTAAACTAACAGAAACACTGACTTAAACTAACAGAAACACTGACTTAAACTAACAGAAACACTGACTTAAACTAACAGAAACACTGACTTAAACTATTAGAAACACTGACTTAAACTAACAGAAACACTGACTTAAACTAACAGAAACACTGACTTAAACTAACAGAAACACTGACTTAAACTAACAGAAACACTGACTTAAACTAACAGAAACACTGACTTAAACTAACAGAAACACTGACTTAAACTAACAGAAACACTGACTTAAACTACCAGAAACACTGACTTAAACTACCAGAAACACTGACTTAAACTAACAGAAACACTGACTTAAACTAACAGAAACACTGACTTAAACTACCAGAAACACTGACTTAAACTATCAGAAACACTGACTTAAACTAACAGAAACACTGACTTAAACTAACAGAAACACTGACTTAAACTAACAGAAACACTGACTTAAACTAACAGAAACACTGACTTAAACTAACAGAAACACTGACTTAAACTAACAGAAACACTGACTTAAACTAACAGAAACACTGACTTAAAATATTAGAAACACTGACTTAAACTAACAGAAACACTGACTTAAACTAACAGAAACACTGACTTAAAATATTAGAAACACTGACTTAAACTAACAGAAACACTGACTTAAACTAACAGAAACACTGACTTAAACTAACAGAAACACTGACTTAAACTAACAGAAACACTGACTTAAACTACCAGAAACACTGACTTAAACTAACAGAAACACTGACTTAAAATATTAGAAACACTGACTTAAACTAACAGAAACACTGACTTAAAATATTAGAAACACTGACTTAAACCAACAGAAACACTGACTTAAACTAACAGAAACACTGATTTAAGCTCATGTAAGGAAATTAATGTGATTCTCTGCGTGCAGGGAGTCCCTCCAGATGTTTGCAGGGAACATCTGTTTGCAGAGGGAGAGCTGATCTTCTACGGCTCATTCTTATGAAAGGTTCTGTCCTGTCCTCACTCAGGATGAATCACTCACTGAATAAACAGAAAACGAGCGACGAGATGACTGTGGAAACATGGAGGGTACCGGTAGTTTAAAACAAACTCCCAGACTAATAAAATCAGACGTACCTGATCATAAAGACAGAACTGTGAACATTTTTAGCCTTCTGCTACTTTTAGCTTCAACGAGCCTTTTCCTACTTTTAGCTATCGTTTTGCTACCTTTTTAGCTCGTGTTCTGCTGCTTTGAGTCTGAACAACTCAGCTTCAGCTTCTTTAGCGCACAGCGTTGTAGCTGCATTTTCACAGAAAACTTCAGCTTTTTACCAGCTGTAGTTTTGCTTTGAGAAGCCGAACTTTTAACCGATTCTTGTTATTATTTGTGTGTAAATGTTTTACGGTCGTGTTCTCAGCAGGAGCTGCTGCTGTGGGCCTCCTCCTGCTCCTCCTCCTCCTCCTCCTGCTCCTCCTCCTGCTGCTCCTCCTCCTGCTCCTCCTCTCCTGGTGTTTAGAGTCAAACCAGAGCAGAAGTATCCGTCTTGCTCAACACCAAACAAACAGCTGGACGTGACTCACTTCGGCTGTTTGTGTCAGTCGGTCCTGGGCCTTCTGACCCACTTCCTGATCCACACACTTCTCGCTCAGACTGAAACTTTAACCTCCGTCACAGAAGAAGAAACTATTCTTACGTGCACGTCCTCGTTTATTCACTTAAAGCATCAAAACTTCTTCGACTCAGGAAACGAGACAAAGCGTCAGGAGGTTCTTCTGAACGTGGCCCAAATGGGCCGAGACACAGAACTTCATGTCTGGACCTCTTCTTACTTTAGTGAGTCGTTTAACAGCTTCCCTGCCATGATCATGGAGACTGTCTGTTAGCAAAATATCTCATGAACCAGAGGGCCGATTTAGGTCAAACTCTCAGAAAACAGCCGTTAGATATACAACTAGGGCCGATTAACTTTTGGAGTAAATCCAATTCAAGATGGCTGCCACAGCTAACTGATTTACAAAACTCAGAAATTGCTATAACTTGGGCCAATTTTGCAAATATTGAGCTACAATTCAGTGTGGTAGTAGCTGAGAATAATCTCCAACACATATTCTGAGCTCTACACACACTGCGCTAAACCTTGACCTAGAACTTCAGCATTAAACTTCCATGTTGTCAACATTTGTCTGTTAGCAAAATATCTCGAGAACCGCTGAACCGTTTTAAATCAAACTCTTCAAGCACATCTAATAAATGAACATCTACAACTGATTACGTGTTGGAGTCAAGATGGCCGCCACAGCCAGTCAACATTAGCAAAGACAGAATTGTCCATAACTCGGTCAGTTTTACAGATACAGGTGGTCCCCGACGTACAACGGCCTCGACTTACGGCAATCCGACTTTACGAACGCATCATATTAATAAAAATATGAAATTTTAAATAAAAAAAGTATGATTGGGGTTTTTTTTGTGTGTGTTTAAATGTTCTTAATTTCATATGTACAGCACTTTGTTGCAGCTGTGGTTGTTTTAAATGGCTTTATAAATAAAGTATCATTATTACTATTGTTTTTATAATAATTTTTAGGCCTATTTGCGCAGTTTCCGGTAGTTTCCGACAGTTTCCGCCCGTTTTCGGCACTGCCGCCGAGTCCGCCATTTTGCGGTTAGCTTCGGTTAGCTCCGGCCTCGACAGCTGGCTTTGGAGGACCGTGTGTCCGATAAGAGGTTGCGTCATACTGATTAATGAGCTGGAAACGCTCGGTGAACTCTGTGGACGTCTCAGGCCCGGAGCAGCAGCCGCCGATCGCTAACCCTGGACACCGAGCTGTTTTCGACGGTGTCCGCCATTTTGTGGTTAGCTTCAATTAGCTCCGGCCTCGACAGCTGGCTTTGGAGGACCGTGTGTCCGATAAGAGGTTGCGTCATACTGATTAATGAGCTGGAAACACTCGGTGAACTCTGTGGACGTCTCAGGCCCGGAGCAGCAGCCGCTGATCGCTAACCCTGGACACCGAGCTATGTTTTTGGCGGTGTCCGCCATTTTGTGGTTAGCTTCAGTTAGCTCCGACCGCGTGAAGCAGCAGACAGCGAGCGTGACCGGAGACACGCACCCGATGGGCGGCGGAGATGCCTGCTGCAGCCGGGAGTTCGCCTCGATGTCCGCCTGTTAGCCTCAGATGTTGGATGAACACCGAGCTAACATGCTAAAACGCGGATAAACAGCTGCGCAGCCTTTTGGAGGGAGCTAACCGAGGGGCTAAAATGCTAACGTGGCCCAACTGGGGACACGGAGCTGAACGGGCGGCGGAGACATGCTCACAGTAAGAAATAGTATTTTTTTATTTAATTACTGTGTGTCTCTAAATGTACTGTATGTGTTTTTTAATAATTATGTAGGGTACTGTGTTAGGATAGGCAAAGTGCTTGGTAACGGTTTTGTACCGTACATGTACGTGTATAAGTGGCGGCTCGGGTGGTCCCCGACTTACGACAATTTCGTGTTACGAACGGGCCGCAGGAACGGAACTCGTTCGTAAGTCGGGGACCACCTGTATTAAGGTAAAACGGTGTGGTAGTAGCGGAGAGTCAAGTTCAGTGAATAAACTGAGCACGAACACGCAACACAAGTTATTTGTTTCAATCTTTGGGATTAAAGGCAGCAGTCAGGATGAAAAAATATATATATAAAATATATAATATAAAATTAAATATATATAAATTAATTATTATTATTATTATTATTAATTAAATATATAATGTAAAATTAAAAATTATAAATTTAGTTGTTCTTTTCTTGGAAATCAAGTGAGTTGGTTGTATGAAGAGTTTATTGATGGTTGAAACTAAGTTATGAAAATCAAAAGAGTTGGTTATATGAATTGTTTATTGGAGTATAAGGGGCAGAAAAAATAAGATTTTTTCTTCTTCTGCCGCCTTTCATTTTATTTGTCTGTTTTTATTTTCTTCTACTGTATGTATTATTGTTGTGTGTTTTTATAAAATGAATAAATAAATCAATCAAATCAAATCAAATCAAGTCCTTCTTAAACAGCTGCTTCTGATGAAGATTAAATATTTTCTATGTTTTCGTTTGTAAAAGTTTAGCTTCTGTTTGATGTTAAACTGTTTGAAACCTTTAAAAAAAAGTCATAAAAAGATAAAGTTCAGTTTGGACGTGCTTACCCGCAGTCCGGCGCCGGGCACCACCTGCAGTCGGGGTCGGAGGCGAGGCACCTCCTCAGGAGGAACTCCTCGTACTTGTCGAGCAGCGCGGCGTCGTCCAGGATGGCGGCCACCTGCCGGGGCGCCAGCCGCTCGGCGCACTCGGGGCAGCTGAGCTGGACGCGGCTCTCCGTGATCTCGATGCGCAGGTACTGGCGGAGGCAGCAGAGGCAGGAGCGGTGGCAGCAGCCCAGCAGCTCGGGCAGCTGCTCGGGGGGCTGCCGCACCAGGCACAGCGGGCACTCCAGCAGGGGGGACCCCCCCGCGGCGAGGGACGGCTGGCTGGAGGACAGCGGCTCGGACGGGGCGCTGCGGACGACGTCCTTATCGGGTGTCGCGGAGGCGGCGGCGGGCGGCGAAGTCGAGGCGGACGTGTGCAGCTGCTGCGTTACAGGGGGGGCCGCGCCTCCTTTGGGCCCCCTGCTGCCCCGGGACCCCCGCTTCCTGCGGAAGAGGCTGAAGGAGATGCGGCGCTGTTTGCCCGCCGGGCGGCACTTTGGGTTCGGGACGCCACTCACCGAGGAGTGGGACGACTCGGAGTCCTTCTCTGATCCCATTAGTCCCAGTTTCTGCCCAGTGGTCCCTGAACCAGAGTGTGGTTTGTCCTCCTGGAGATCTTCAGGGAGGCTCCTCCTCCTCCTGCGACCAGAAGCAGAGGAGCAGCGGCAGAGAGAGATAAGGAGGTGATGTAATGAAGAATCAATGAAGAGTTCCTGTCGAACTTCTGGGTCCAAAGGTCCAAAGGTTCAGAACGAGAAGAACAAAAGCAGCTGTGATCCGTCAGGTCCAGATGTGAAGACAAACATCTGGTGAGTCCAGACAGAGACCACGTCCTGAGAGCAGAGCGTGGACGTCCTCAGCTGCTCCGCCTCCTCGTCCTCTGCCAGGAAGACACAAGACAGGAAGTTAACAGAGCACGCTCAGTACGACTCCTCCTCCTCCTCTGATCCCCCTGCTGTCAGTGCTCTAAACACGCGTGTCAGATTGAACACACCAACTAAGCCCGGGGATAATAAACCTGCACCGTGTGAGACGTGTCAAAAAACACACGTGTGACATCATCGCACCGCCCGACCAATCACGTCCCTGTCTCACCGAGCTGCCACTTCACCCAGCGCTGATGGTGCCGTTACCATGACAACGCTGGCTACTGGAGAGGAGAGCAGTGACTGTGAATCACACACACACACACACACACACACACACGCACAGCCAAATTAGGTAACAGAGTCACACCGACGCAAACGCACAAACTGGAAAACAAACATGTAAAGAACACACATGATGCACTCGAACATGCACAGAAGCAAGATCTGTGCAAACACACACACACAATTAAACACACACACACACAAACCCCATAAAAACACACTGAATCTGATTCAGATGTTGTGACTAATGTGAAAATGTTCAAAAGGTTCAGTTGTATCATTTTTGTAATCATTCATGCTTAATATTGTTTATTTTATGCAAATATTTAGAAAAGCTTTTGATGCTGGCGCCTCCTGGTGGTCAAACAACCAAAAAATAAATAAAATACAGGAATCCATAAAGCATTTTATACAAACACACATACACAGGCACACACATACACAAACTGTATGTTTGTGTATATATATATATATATATATATATATATATATATATACACATATATACATATATACATATACAGGTAGTCCCCGACTTACGAGCGCTCTGACCTACGAGGTTCCGGACTTACGAGCTGGCGAATTTTTGGAAAAAACGCAAAAAATACCGAGTTTTTCTGTGTTTTTTCACCACAGTTCGTTAGCTAAACATGTGGACACACGTTTCCGATCATTTTTATGCACTCGTAAGCAGTTTTTCGATGAAAAACGAGTGTTTGTAGTCGCGCTAGCAAAACCGTTCCAACTTACGAGCGAAATTCCGGACTTACGAGACACGTGGCGGCCGTTCCGAATTACGAGATTTCCATGTTACGAGCAACTCGTTGTAACGGAACTCGCTCGTAAGTCGGGGACTACCTGTACAGGTAGTCCTCAACTTACGCAATCTTGAGTTACGACGTTTCATGGTTACAACGCATCTCCCATTAAAAAAAATTTATTTTGAAAAGCCGAGTTACGCAGTTTCCGGTTTTACGTAGTAAACGTAGCTGCGGAGGAATTCTGCACTGTACTCTCTAAAAAAGCTAAGTCTGGTCCTCTGGACGTTCAAAAACAAAACAAAACTGTACTGTGAACGCGGTTTTACGTCATAAACGAATACGGAGGATGGACCGAGCTGGACGGCGGTTTTATGTCGTAAAGAAATGGAGAATATGGAGGAGGGACAGAGGAAATCGCTTCACCAGCATCTCAGTAGGTTATTAACTATTTTTTCCCTTCATTATAGCTCCCAAATGTATGTGTGTTTTGTTAATTATGTAGGGTACTGTGTTAGGATAGGCTAAGTGCTTGGAAAAATACAGTACTGTACGTATAAGGTGCAGTTTGGACGTATGTTCCGACTTACGTCGAAATTCGGTTTACGACGCCGAGTAAGAACGGATATCCGTCGTAAGTCGAGGACTACCAGTATTTATTTATATGTACTGTATATATACAGTATATATATATATA
>JBBPBX010007701.1:39361-54264 GCA_038048925.1 Garcialebias charrua | reverse complement strand
TATATATATATATATATACTGTACATATATACAATATATATATACACACACACACACACACGCACGCACACACGCACGCGCGCACACACACACACAGATGTATACTGTATACACATGGAAAGATTGTGGAAGCAAAGAGTTTCTACACAGGTGGGTCCATTTAAAGACAGAACCTGGTTTATAAGAACTGTAATTTAATTTTTACTTTTAATAAATTTATATTTTTGTAGAAAAATTCAGATTTGCATTGAAATTACTGTCGTTTCACATCCACATTTATTAAAATAATTACAAAATATAAAAATCAGCCTTTCTTTTTTTACTTAAAATTTAAGCTTTTAGCTGCTACTCTGCTGGAATTAGCTTTTAGTTAATGTTTAGATGTAAACGTTTAGCTTCATTTGCAAATTTCAGATTTTATCGCTTTGTCTACTTTCGCTTTTTGCAGTTTTGGCAATTTTACCTTTTAGCAACCATTTTGCTCATTAAGAGTTTTTTCTTTTACTATTGGTTAGCTACCGTTTGACCATTTCAGCTTTTCAACTAACATTTTGCTAATTTTAGCATTTGGCTACTGTTGTGCTAACTTAAGCTTTTTGCCACTGTTTGTCCGTTCTAGCATTTAGCTACCATCTTGCCAATGTTAGCATTTTTGCTACAGTTTTGTTAATTTTAGCTTTATTGTTCCAGTTTGTTCTGCGTTCACATTGGATTAGACAGAAAACACAACTTCCTGGTTTAAATAGTTTTTGCTGTATGTTTTTTGTTGTTGTTTACTTGTAAACATGATGCAGAATCAATACGTTTAACCCAGACGTTTGTTCTCTGGCATTTTTAAAAACCATCGAGTTCTTTTAGAGCCTTGAAGCGTTTCCCGTGGTCAGAACCAGAAGCTTCACACTCCGTTGGACAAACAGCCCTAAGACCAAGAAGGACACGACGACGTAAATAAATAAAATAAATAAATAAATGGATAAAAATAATGTTTTGTAATCTGAGAGTTCAGGTGTGACATCATCAGATCCACCACGAGCTGCTGGAAGAAAAAAATGTTCTTCAGATTTTGAGTTCACTCGTAAAAAACATCAAAGCTTCGGACGTTTCAGTCAAACTGAAGATCCACTGAGAAAACACCGGCAGCCGCTGAAGATGTGAAAACATCTGTTAGCAGTCAGAGTATTCACTGAGGATGACTCTCAGCTACTACCACACCAAACTCGACCTCAGTAACTAAAAATGACCACTTTGTGTTGCTCGCCACAGATGATGACTCAGAAAGGCTAAAACAAACCAGCAGTAATAAAATAATATTTTATCTGCAGTACGAACAAGCAAAGAGTTCGGCTAATGTTTGACCTTGATTTGTGACCTTGACTGTGAAGCTGGGGTGACAGAGGTTTTGGGCGGGGCAAGGGAAACTTTACGGGTCCAGGTCTTGTGGATTTGCACCACTTCTCAGGCCTCGTGTAGCTGTAACAAATAAAAACCAACAGCTGAGCTCGGCTACAAAATTAGCCGAAATTAACATGAACGCACTCCCCTGATGGTCGCTGCCATCAGGTCCCTCAGCTGAAGAACCCTTTGGGGTGAGTTCAACGTGGGAAGCGGGTCGGAGGTTTGAGGAGGACCAGGTTTCTGCAGGGCTGCGTGCAGAAGCAGAACCTTGTGGTTCTGGTCATTGGTGGAGCCGAGCGGAGCAGCAGAGGAGTAGGAGGACGAGTGTGGAACAAAGTGTTGATAACAAATCTCAGACTGTTCAGCTCCATCTGCCAAACCATGAAACGCACACACACACACACAGGTTTGTTTTTCTATCTTTGTGGGGCCATTGCATTGACTTCCATTCATTTTTCATTCATTTCTATGGCCTAACCCTGACCTTTACCCTAAACCTAAACGGCCATGTGCTCTGAGTTTTGACTTACAAACGAAATCCTGACTTACGAACAGCCATGTGCTCCGAGTTTCGACTTACAGACGAAATCCGGACTTACAAACGCACGTGCTATCAGTTCCGACATACAGCATTTCGACCTACAAACGGTCCGTAGGTCTGGAACTCGTTCGTAAGTCGAGGGTTCCCTGTATATATGTTTTCAACAGTAAACGACAAAAAAGCTGTGGTTGTGAAGTTTTCAAAAATTGATTCCTGAGAGGGAGACGTTCTCACGATTGGCGTCTCTCTGTCTAGTCAAAGTACTGCAGTCCTGCAGTCTGCAGACGTGATCTTCAGCTCGACTCGGCTCGCCTGGAATGACTTGTTGGTCCTAGGAACCAGCTGGAATAGAAAGACTCGTAGGTCCTAGGAACCAGCTGGAATAGAAAGACTTGTAGGCCCTAGGAACCAGCTGGAAGTTAAAGACTCATATGTCCTAGGAACCAGCTGGAATATAAAGACTCGTAGGTCCTAGGAACCAGCTGGAATAGAAAGACTTGTAGGTCCTAGGAACCAGCTGGAATAGAAAGACTTGTAAGTCCTAGGAACCATCTGGAATATAAAGACTCATAGGTCCTAGGAACCAGATGGAATATAAAGACTCGTAGGTCATAGGAACCAGATGGAATATAAAGACTCGTAGGTCCAAGGAACCAGCTTGAATAGAAAGGCTCGTATGTCCAAGGAACCAGCTGGAATATAAAGACTCGTAGGTCCTAGGAACCAGATGGAATATAAAGACTTGTAGGTCTTAGGAACCAGCTTGAATAGAAAGGCCCATAGGTCCAAGGAACCAGCTGGAATATAAAGACTCGTAGGTCCTAGGAACCAGCTGGAATAGAAAGACTCATAGGTCCTAGGAACCAGTTGGAATAGAATGACTCGTAGGTCCTAGGAACCAGCTGGACTATAAAGAGTCATAGGTCCTAGGAACCAGCTGGAACATAAAGACTTGTAGGTCCTAGGAACCAGCTGGAATAAAAAGACTTGTAGGCCCTGGGAACCAGCTGGAATGGAAAGACTTGTAGGTCCTAGGAACCAGCTGGACTATAAAGACTCACAAGTCCTAGGAACCAACTGGAATAGAAAGACTCGTAGGTCCTAGGACCCAGCTGGAATAGAAAAACTCATAGGTCCTAGGAACCAGATGGAATAAAAAGATTTGTAGGTCCTAGGAACCAGCTGGAATAGAAAGACTTGTAGGCCCTAGGAACCAGCTGGACTATGAAGACTCGTAGGTCCTAGGAACCAACTGGAATATAAAGACTCGTAGGTCCTAGGAACCAGCTGGACTATAAAGACTCGTAAGTCCTAGGAACCAACTGGAATATAAAGACTTGTAGGTCCTAGGAACCAGCTGGAATATAAAGACTCGTAGGTCCTAGGAACCAGCTGGACTATAAAGACTCGTAGGTCCTAGGAACCAGCTGGAATATAAAGACTCATAGGTCCTAGGAACCAGCTGGAATAGAAAGACTTGTAGGCCCTAGGAACCAGCTGGAATAGAAAGACTTGTAGGTCCTAGGAACCAGCTGGAATAGAAAGACTCATATGTCCTAGGAACCAGCTGGAATAGAAAGACTTGTAGGCCCTAGGAACCAGCTGGACTGGACTATAAAGACTTGTAGGTCCTAGGAACCAGCTGGAATATAAAGACTCGTAGGTCCTAGGAACCAGCTGGACTATAAAGACTCGTAGGTTCTAGGAACCAGCTGGAATAGAAAGACTTGTAGGCCCTAGGAACCAGCTGGAAGTTAAAGACTCGTAGGTCCTAGGAACCAGCTGGACTATAAAGACTCGTAGGTCCTAGGAACCAGCTGGAATAGAAAGACTTGTAGGCCCTAGGAACCAGCTGGAATAGAAAGACTTGTAGGCCCTAGGAACCAGCTGGAATAGAAAGACTTGTAGGCCCTAGGAACCAGCTGGAATATAAAGACTCATAGGTCCTAGGAACCAGCTGGAATAGAAAGACTCGTAGGTCCTAGGAACCAGCTGGAATAGAAAGACTTGTAGGCCCTAGGAACCAGCTGGAATAGAAAGACTTGTAGGCCCTAGGAACCAGCTGGAATATAAAGACTCATAGGTCCTAGGAACCAACTGGAATATAAAGACTCATAGGTCCTAGGAACCAACTGGAATATAAAGACTCGTAGGTCCTAGGAACCAACTGGAATATAAAGACTCATAGGTCCTAGGAACCAACTGGAATATAAAGACTCATAGGTCCTAGGAACCAGCTGGAATATAAAGACTCATAGGTCCTAGGAACCAACTGGAATATAAAGACTCGTAGGTCCTAGGAACCAGCTGGAATATAAAGACTCGTAGGTCCTAGGAACCAGCTGGACTATAAAGACTCGTAGGTCCTAGGAACCAGCTGGAATAGAAAGACTTGTAGGCCCTAGGAACCAGCTGGAATTTAAAGACTCGTAGGTCCTAGGAACCAGCTGGACTATAAAGACTTGTAGGTCCTAGGAACCAGCTGGAATAGAAAGACTTGTAGGCCCTAGGAACCAGCTGGAATAGAAAGACTTGTAGGCCCTAGGAACCAGCTGGAATATAAAGACTCATAGGTCCTAGGAACCAGCTGGAATAGAAAGACTTGTAGGCCCTAGGAACCAGCTGGAATTTAAAGACTCGTAGGTCCTAGGAACCAGCTGGAATATAAAGACTCGTAGGTCCTAGGAACCAACTGGAATAGAAAGACTTGTAGGCCCTAGGAACCAGCTGGAATTTAAAGACTCGTAGGTCCTAGGAACCAGCTGGACTATAAAGACTCGTAGGTCCTAGGAACCAGCAGGAATAGAAAGACTCATATGTCCTAGGAACCAGCTGGAATAGAAAGACTTGTAGGCCCTAGGAACCAGCTGGAATTTAAAGACTCGTAGGTCCTAGGAACCAGCAGGAATTTAAAGACTCGTAGGTCCTAGGACCCAGCAGGAATAGAAAGACTTGTAGGTCCAAGGAACCGAACTAGAATAAAAAGACTCGTAGACCCAAATCGAGCTGAATTGAGTCCATGACAAAATGCCATTGTGACCAGTGAGCCGTGGGGGCAGCCCCCAACCTAATTTTGAGCGCACGACTTGCAACACTGTCCAACAGTTCGCACACATCTGTTTGTCGCCTCTGAAGTTTTTGTCTGAGACGAGCAGGAGTCAGATTACAGCTCTGGAATTTACAGAAACTAAACTGAGACGAGTTTGAGACGCATGCAGCAGTCAGGTATTGTTTTACCTGTTCAAAATAAATAAAGTACATCTGTGATACTTGGGAGGAAAAGTTGAACCTTGCAAATGTGGAGACATTTATTTTGAAGGTTCTGTTCATGAACCAGTCTCCATCTCGGCTTTAGAGTTTGCACTGGGTTGTAATAAAACCTGCACAGGTCCCATTGAGGCTCCCAACTCTTTCTATGACTGGATAAAAAAAAGTGCAGAGCTCAGGGTTTTAAATAAGGCCTGGTGGCCCAGTTCCAGGTCCATGCTGGTGAAGGTGTGTTTCTGCAGGTAATCTGTTCTCATCCGTCCCTGAGACAGAGCGTTCAGCTTCTCTCTGAGTCGTCTCTCCAGCGTCGTCGCTGCGGGGCTCGAAACCGGCCGAGGACGCTCCCACACAGAAACAAACACGCCGAGGCGAAAAGAAACAAACTGATCATGAAACAGCTTCTGCTTCCAGCTGGCTTCTTACGTCGTCAGGAACACGCCCCGAAGGGCCAAACAAATACAGCTTCAAGCCAATAAAGAAGATTTAAAGAGCACTAAGGATAAAAAAAAAAAAGGCTCTTAATACCGGAGTCTGTTCAAACAAAGTGCACATGAACCAGTAAGAGCTTTTTAGAAAGATAAGAGAGAGATAAGAGATTTTTTATTAACATTGCACCAGTAAACCAATACAACGTGATCATGTAAACACAGTCATCCAGAGGTCAGAGAATGTTAAGCTGCTGCAATTCAAAACACGCATGTTCAAAACACGCATGTTCGTCAGCGCGGCCATCTCTCATCCATCATGGATGAAGAGCAAAACAGATATGGAAAAAGGAAAAGCACAGTAGGTATCATTTGTGATATTCAAAAAAAGAATTTATCAAAGATTGCCTGAGGACACTCCATGATAAAGTCTCAAAAACTCTATCAGCGAAAGCACAGTCACACGAGACATTGTTGCAGTTTTGACGACAGGCAAGGAGATATTTAGTCTGTGAGTAACTTCAAAGAACACAGTTCAGCAGTTTGTTCAGCTGGGCGTCATCCGAGCCACACACAGAGATCTCTGGGGGGTGCGGGTGAGGGAGATCAGCAAGGGCACTTCAACTCTACGCTCCAGGAGAAAGTTTCCAAACAGGCCTCTTTTCAAGGACGTGTGCAGAAACCAGATTAGATAGTCTTTTTGTTTATTCCAATTCAGACCACAGTGTTCTTTTTCACTGCAGCCTCCAAGTCCAGACGCTGTTTCAGAGCCAAAATTCCAAATCATATGAGGTTCCGGTCTATGAACCCCCATCCATGCCCAGTTGGGACCCAGGCGGCTGTAAACGAGTTCCAAAACGCCCAGCAGGTCCCCGGTAGTCCACCGACGCACCCAACGTGCGATTGAGCTCATACAACAGCTGGGATGAGTTGCTCACGGCCCGGATCAGAGAATCATGCTGATCAGGGAGTTTCGCCAGCGCGCTGATAGCCGCCGAAGCCCTCCTCAGCTTCAGGTAGCAGACAGTCCCTCCGATGCCAAAAAAAAGAGCAGCTGCTACTAATAGTCCAATAATCCACAAATCTTCCACGTCTTCGACACTCAAGACGGTCAAACACATAGGCTGCCACTGTCCCCATGAGTCCATCATGTATCCAGCCGCGTGTGTGTCAGAGGGGCAGACCGCTTCTCCTGGCACGGTCCGCTTCGTGGAAAAAATCTTATCTATTGAAGAAACAGCCCAATTTACTAATTCCATCGCAAATTGGTTCGAGTGAGCGCTGAAGTGTCAGACGAGACAAAAAGCAAGCAGGGAGGAGGAAAAAAACTTAGGGAAGGAAGGAGCCAAATTTAAAAAACAAAACATTAAACTCCCACAAAAAGCTGAACTTTCACGTGTCCCATCATTTCCATCGATAAACAGCTGTGAATGTCCTCGTCGTCGAGGCGTCTGAAGATCACTTGTTGTCCTCAAAGCATTTTTTAAAACCGGAGCACGTTCCAGATGACGATTCAAGGAAATGTCTCATCTTATGAAAACAGGGCACAAAGTCTCTAATGTTAGAAGAGTGAACACTCGGCAAAATGAGTTTAATCTTTATTTTCCTTGCAGGGTTAGATGATTTCAACATCTTTGTCAAAGTTCTTCGAGAACCATCAAGTTTTCATTCCTTTTACATTCTGGTTGTTTGCAACAATAAACTGGTTTGTATGAGTTTTATGTCAGTAAGTCCAAGTCCTCATCCTGTCAACTTGACCCATTCCCCACAGTTCTTGTTAAATCCTGTCTCCCGTCTCTCTCCCTATCATCACTAATATCATCCACTCCTCCCTAACCTCTGGCATTGTCCCCACAGCCTTCAAATCTGCTGCCATCACCCCCATCATCAAGAAACCAGGTCTTGACTTCACCAACTTCAGTAATCTTCGTCCGATCTCCAATCTGCCCTTCATCTCCAAGATCCTTGAAAAAACTGTTGCTAGTCAACTTCACTCTCACCTGTCCAACAACAACATTTATGAAGAGTTTCAATCTGGTTTTCGCCCCCACCATAGCACCGAAACAGCCCTAGTAAAAATTACTAACGACCTTCTTGCTGCTGACTCTGGTCTTCTGTCCATCCTCATTCTTCTTGATCTAAGTTCTGCCTTCGACACCATCTGTCATTCTATCCTCCTCAACAGACTAACCTCCATTGGCATCTCAGGTACCCCGTTAGACTGGTTCACCTCCTATCTCTCTGACCGCACTCAATTCATTCAGCTTAAATCCTTCCGTTCCCAGTCTTCCCCTGTCTCCACGGGTGTCCCCCAAGGCTCTGTCCTCGGACCCCTCCTCTTCATCATTTACCTCCTTCCTCTAGGCCACATCTTCCGCAAACATGGCATCCATTTCCACTGTTATGCTGATGACACGCAGCTCTACCTGTCATCAAAACCTAACTCCACCCACCCGCCCTCCATCCTCACCGACTGTCTCATTGAGCTTAATCACTGGTTTTCTAACAATTTCCTTCAACTAAACAGCAACAAAACAGAAGTCATTCTCGTCGGTACCAAAAACTCTATTTCAAAATCAGAACATCTTCTCGTCCCCCTTAACAACTCTCTGCTATCCCCCTCCCCTCAGGTCAAGAGCCTCGGTGTCATCCTCGACACCACTCTTTCCTTCACTTCACACATCAACAATATTACTCGGTCTGCCTATTTCCACCTCCGTAATATTAACCGTCTCCGTCCTTCTCTCACGCCCCGCTCCACAGCCATCCTGGTGCACAGTCTTGTGACTTCCCGTATTGATTACTGCAACTCCCTTCTCTACGGCCTCCCCAACAAATCTCTCCACAAGTTACAGATGGTCCAGAACTCAGCTGCCCGTGTCATCACTCAAACCTCCTACTATAACCACATCACTCCTGTCCTGCAGCAGCTCCACTGGCTCCCGGTTAAATCACGCATCATCTTCAAAATTCTACTTCTCACGTTCAAAGCTATCCACAACCTTGCCCCTCCTTATCTATCTGACCTCCTACAAATCTCCATCCCATCACGCTCTCTCAGATCCTCCTCTTCGCTACATCTCCATGTACCCTCTGCCCGCCTCTCCACCATGGGGAGCAGGGCCTTCACCTGCTCTGCCCCTCACCTCTGGAACGCTCTACCGCCCGACCTTCGAAACACCACCTCCCTTTCTCTGTTCAAGACTGCCCTGAAAACACATCTCTTTAGACTAGCTTATCATTAACTTTACTAAATGTATTTTTATCTTCCATTTTATATCCTTTATGTATTTTATATTTCAATTTGTCGCTGATAATGTTTGCTCTGTATTCACTGTGTTGGTTTGTTAAGTGTCCTTGGGTGTCATGAAAGGCGCTTTTAAATAAAATGATTATTATTATTATTATTATTATTATTATTATTATTATGTCCATTGAATGATGTTTAGAAGTTATTTTATGAGGCCTTCAGAGAACAGCCGTCTCCTGTTGTGTCCTCCTGTGTTTGATGGATGATGTAAAAGTAATAAAAACTCTTCAGTTCTTGAACGTTCTCTCTTTGATCTTTCATTAAACGAAGCAGATTTTTCTGCTGTTCTGCGTTTGAGAGCATCAGTTCACTTCCTGACGTTCAAACTGACCGACGAGCATGTTTTTTTCTTCCTGTTTGCAGATTCTGATTAAAGTCCTGCTAATGAGGGCCTGGGGCCGGCTGCTGGGGGCCCGGCAGTCTCTGGGTGGAACAGGTGGTCTGCTACTCAGCAAAGAGCTAATCACTTATTACGTGTGTTTGTTTTAGCATCAGGCTAATTAGAGCCAATTAGCTGCAGGCTAGCTGTGCCTGGTGTAAACAAACCTTTCTGCTTCCACAAAGCAACAGAGGAGCAACAATAAACTAAAGTGGCTAAAATCAGGCTAACGTGCAGCTAAACATAAAAACATTATTTATGGCGTCATAAATTTATACTTCATGGTGCCGTTTCATCGACAGTAAAGATAATAAAAAGGTTTAAAAGTAACTTACTTTAATGCAAATTATCTTGTTTTCTAAATCTTACTTTACGATAAGCAGAAATGAACATTAACCCTCGACAAACATCCAAAGATTATTTCCTGAGCGTTTCATTCAAATGTATCCAATGACTTATGAGATATTTTGCTAACAGACAGAGTTGACTCTCCAACTGGTAAAGCTAAAATTTAAAGCAGATTTGTCAGCTAAAAACTGCAACATGTTAGATAGAACATCAAAAGATAAACTAAACATAGCAGCAGATTAGCTAAAAGCATCAAAACGGTAGCTAAAAGGTAAAAGTAGCAGCACACAAGCTAAAAGTAGCAACATGTTATTATCTCATGCTAAAAGTAGCAATGTGCTAGTTAAAAGCTGCAAGAGGTTAGCTTAAACAAAAGAAAATGCTATTTAAAAGTAGCAAAAAGCTAGCTAAATGCCAAAGTAGCAGAAGGCTTGCTAAAAGTAGCTGATGTTAGCTAGAAGCCAAAACATCAAAAGATAAATTAAACACAGCAGCAGATTAGCTAAAAGCATCAAAATGTTAGCTAAAAGGTAAAAGTAGCAGCACACAAGCTAAAAGTAGCAACATGTTATTAATATCTATTGCTAAAAGTAGCAGCACATTAACTAAAATAGTATAAATGTTAGCTAAAAGAAACAAAATGTTTCCCAAAGCTATAGTAGCAAAATGCTAGCTAAAAATAACTTATTAGCAAGAAGCTAAAATGTCAGAAAGCTGGTAAAAGCCAATAATCGAACGGCTAGCTAAATGTCTAATTGAAGATAAAACTAGGAAAACACCAGTGAAAGGCTAAAAGTAGCAATGTGCTAGTTAAAAGCTGCAAGAGGTTAGCTTAAACAAAAGAAAATGCTATTTAAAAGTAGCAAAAAGCTAGCTAAATGCCAAAGTAGCAGAAGGCTTGCTAAAAGTACCGGTAGCTGATGTTAGCTAGAAGCTAAAACATCAAAAAGCTAGTAAAGGCCAACTACTAAAAAGAGTTAGCTAAAAACATCAGAAGGCTAGTTGGAAGCTAAAAGTCTGTTTAAAAATAAAATTTAAAAGAAGATTAAAAAACAGAAAAATGCTCGTGTTCCCGTTTTATTTTAAAAGTCCGAGCCGAAACAACGAACCCGTTTATTCATTTTGATTCTTTAATCATCAGCATCAGGCCGACGGGATCAGACTGGACTGACAACACACGAGGAGACACAACCAAGTGTTTACAGTAAACAGGAAGTAAACAGGAGGTAAACAAACAGGAAGCGGGTCACGCTGATCGCTCTGATGAGAGTTTTGGCACAAAAAGCAGAAGATTTCAGAAGAAGAACGGGAGGAGAGTTCTGTGGAAGCTTCGGCTCACGCTGACATGACACAGCTGTTTCCCTGGATCTGTGTGTGTGTGTGTGTGTGTGTTTGTGCATGTGGGTGTGAGCGTTCCTCAAAGTTCCTCAGAACAGACAATAAAATGTGATCCACCTTGTAATGTTTGGCTTCTTCTAACTTCCTGCAGAGCTTTGTTCGTCTGAATATTTTAAACACTTTTAATTTTTCACTGGAACGACTTTGTTTCAAACACTGTCGCTAATTAAAGCTTTTATTCTGACGGGGGATTATTCTGAGGTGAGATGGATCAAAAACAGGTTTTGGAGGACCTGAGTCCAGTTGTTGGAGAATGTTGTTCCACTCTGGTCTGATGGAGGACCAGGTGTTCGGCCGCCCTGGGTCGTCTTTCCTGGACGTTTTGTTTCATGATGCATCAAATGTTTTCTTTTGCTGAGCGATCTGGACTGCAGGCCAGTTCAGAACCTGGACTTTCCACTCCAGAGAGCCTTGCTGTTGTCATGGAGACAGGAGGATGTGGTTTAACATCTACCTGCTGAAATATACAAGGCCTTCCCTGAAAAGACAACACCTGGATGGAAGCAGATGTTCCAAAACCTGCAGATGTTTTTCTGCATTGATGGAGTATTTCCAGCGGGTTCGGTTGTTGTCAGTCCATACAATGGGCGTTATCAGCTGTTATCATCCCCATATGTAGCGGCGAAACTGTCCAATCTACCTCCTAGCATGTTTAAAAGAACGTTATCAGCGTTGTTATCGCTGTGAGTAGGCAGCGTGTTTCCGTAAACCCGGAAGTGTAGAGTTTTTGTTTTGTTCAGCTAATGTAACCCTTGTGCCTAAACCTAACCAAGACCCTAAACCAGGGGTCTGCAACCTTTACGATCAAAAGAGTCATTTCTGCCCTTTCCTTCACCAACTTAAACGTGTCAAGAGCCACAATACCTGCTACAACTGTTATTATCAACTGGTGGCCCATGGGCCATTTTAAGTTTGTTAGAGGGGCTTTTCTGGCCAGTAGGTGTGAAATTATAAAACTAAAAACATCTAATGATTGTAAACATTTATTGATATTTTTACATTTTGAGACAAAAGAAAATATTGGATTCCATCCATCTTCCATTCATCGGTCCTGCATCTTATATTGTCTTGTGTTTTGCCAATAAAAAAATAAAAAATAAAACAGTGAACTGTGCAGACAAATTTGTTTTTTTTTTTAAATAAAATTGTGGAGTACAGTACCTTGTTTTTTTGGACTATAAGACGCATTTAAAATCCTTTAATTTTCTCAAAAATTGACAGTGAGCCTTATAATCCAGTGAGTCTTCTGTATTAATTCTGGTTGTGCTTACTGACATCAAACCGATTGTATGTGGTTATTATGAATGAGTTGGATAAAGTTTGACTTATCTGTTTTGTTTTGATAATGCGCCTTATAATCCAGTGTGCCTTATGTATGAAAACAGACCCCTTCATCGATATTGAGCATTATAATCTGGTGCACCTTATAGTCCAAAAAATATGGTAATTGCGTATCCTACTTTAAAGAACAAAGCATAAAGTTAAAGGTTCAGTCTGCAGTTTCTGTAGAACTGCAGAACTTAGAAAAAATTTCAACAGGCAAAGCATTCTGATCCCTCCCCCTCAGAGCCATATATGGCTCTGCTCTCCCATGGTCTGTTGAAATTCAAATTCAAGCTCTGTTTTTATTGGCTGATTCAAATTCAAGCTCTGTTTTTATTGGCTGATTCAAATTCAAGCTCTGTTTTTATTGGCTGGTTACAAACTCTGTTTTTATTGGCTGGAAAATGGCGTGTCACCTTTTCTTTTTAGAAATGCTTATTTACCACCTGGAGAAGCAAGGGGACAAATTTTTTTTTATTTTTTCAGAGATTACCTGGCTAACATCAGTCTGTCAGGAGGTAAAGACAGAGTGAAGAAATATGTTTATAAAAAAAGCTACATACTGAAGCTTTAAAGTGAGTATAATTTACTTTGTGTATTAGTACTAGTATCCACATATTAGCAAAGGAGTTGACAGGAAAACTGTTAAACTAGTCATTTTTTGTGGGTACAACATCCTATAAAATTCAGTTTTATGTTAGTTTTGGTCAAAGCTTGAAAGAGCCGCTGCGGAGGGACCAAAGAGCCGCATGTGGCTCCAGAGCCGCAGGTTGCAGACCCTTGCCCTAAACCTAACGCTAGACCCTTTACTATAAACTTTAACACGTAGCTAAAGACGGAGCCTGCTGTCATCACTTGTAACGGTGACAACGTACCTTTAAACCTCCTAGGAGGTACAGGAGGGGCAATCTGACCGCTACGTATGGGGATGATAATACAGTAATTGATAGGGAACATTTTATGGTTGATAACATCCGAAGCGGGTGGTATTTCCAGATGTGTAAGCTGTCCATTCAAGAGGCACTAATGCACCCCAACATGCTCCTCCAGATGTTTCATATTTCTACAGCTTACTCTTACAGTTGTTTTGAAGATGTGTTGCTGCAATAAAATGACAATGTATTTGAATGTTTTTCCCAAAATAGATCTGATATTTTTAGTTTAACATTTCATATGTTTGTTATGTTCAATGTGAATAAAAAAAAAAAGGTTTATAAGAGTTTCAAAGCATCGCGTTCTGTTTTTATTGACTTTAGGACGTTCGGCTCCTGAGTCTGGAGTCGGTCCTGGTCCGGGGTCAGAGGTGAAGGTTTGGGTTCTCGTGACATCATGAGCTTCAGGTTACAGCCGGGAGCAGAACGGGAGCTTTGTGCTGCCGTCTCCCCTCAGACCCTCAGAAACCAGAGTCCTCTCGATCGTGTGCGAGGAGGAGCGAGGAGGAGCGAGGAGGAGGGAGGAGGTTTGCTCTCAGGCGCCGCAGGGCCCGCGGGCCCCACATTAAACATTCAGCAGCCCAGCAGTGCGGCTCCTGAACTAATTATAGAAGCTCCCGGCCCGGTTCTGTGCTCCGGACTCGTGTGTGGGGGCAGGAGGCGTTAATGAGCAACAAAGAGAAAGTCCAGCTCTGCGTTTGTGCTCCCTCTGCACAAAACCATTCACTTCCTGTTCTGCAGGTAAACAAACACGTTTAATAACCGTAATGAAGCCGGCGGTGATTACAGCCCCGTGTTCACTCACGACTCGTTTCTTTACCGGAGACGAGTCCTGAAGCTTCTGCCGACAAAGAAAAACAAAGATCAGCTGAGAATGCATGTCGCCCGCCGCCGCTCGTGCCAGAAATTTACACTCTAAATGATCATTTTATTTTGAGCTCAACGTTCAGATGTTGTTTAAACTGGAGCTTAATCATTTGATATAAGTTTACGTTTTATAAATATCACTTGTTCCAAAAAGAGGCCATTTTGATGAGTAACGTAAAAAAACCATTCACTATCCACCCGCTTTGGATGTTATCAACCATTAAATGGCCATTATCAGTTATTATCATCCCCATACTAGTACAGATTGCCCCTCCTGTACCTCCTAGGAGGTTTAAAGGTACGTTGTCACTGTTACAAGCGATGACAGCAGGCTCCATCTTTAGCTACGTGGTTAGGTTTAGAGTAAAGGGTCTTGGTTAGGTTTAGGCACAAGGGTAAGGGATTAGGTTTAGGGTTGGTCCTCTGGGTCAGGTGTAAGGTTAGGTTTAGGAAAACGGTTACATAAGCTGAATAAAACAAAATCACAACACTTCCGGGTTTACGGAAACACGCTGCCTACTCACAGCGATAATAACGCTGATAACGTTTTTTCAAACATGCTAGGAGGTGGATTGGACAATTTCGCCGCTACATATGGGGACAATAACAGTTGATAACGCCCATTGTATGGACTGACAACATCCGAAGCCGCTGCACGATCGCTGATTATTGGTAAACTGGAGTGGTAAACTGGAGAAGTTCGTGTAAAAAAAGTAAA
>JBBPBX010007701.1:16128-37069 GCA_038048925.1 Garcialebias charrua | reverse complement strand
GTTTGTTTTTCTTTGTTTGTTTGTGGAGTTAGGTTGCCAGCGCAGGTTATTGTACAGTATTGGACTCTGATGGCTACATTTATTTTAATTTGCTTATAAAAAATGATCAAACATTAATAATTTTATATACTAAATGTCACTTGTGGTGTTTTACTATTTCTTAACACTGTATTGATCTGGAGAATGAAAACAAAGCCTCTTGCAAGTAGAAATGCAGAAATGTTTTAATCTCACTTATTTTCCTTTCTATAATTTATATATAATTTATTTATTTATATATATAAATTGATTCTTTTCATCCTGAGCATTTAATTGTTCTGTTGACCTTGTATCAATTTGCATTTGATTTTTTTTTTAAACTGTTTGAACTTGGGATTTTTTTTTTTTCATTTTGGAGAAATAGCCCCCCCTGGTGGACATTTCACGGGCCGCCACTGGAAACTTTTAAGTGTCCTTTTTGTTGGACAACACAAACGTCATGATGACTCTGAGTGAATCAGATCTTATACAAATTTAAAATACTGAAGTTACAGATGAACTGGTTTAACTTGTGTTTAAGGTGGAGATCCTGGCCTTTTAGAATAAGAACAGAAGAAACGTTCATAAAACGTCAAATGAACACAAAGAGCTGCATGTTTCTCCTCAGAGGTGGACTTCAGCTCAGAACAGATCAGATGTGGAGAAAAACCTTTCTGAACGTGAAGAGCTTCATGTGACATGTTCCATCTTCTCTCCATGAATCCACAACAGCAGCAGAGATGATGCCTCTCTCACGTCACAGAGGAGCTCTGTGGTCAGCAGATCTCAGCTTTATTCATTTAAAGCGCTTTAATTATTAACATTTATTTATTTCCTTCAGAGCTGGAAGATGTCACCTGGACATGAAACCTGCCCTCAAACAGAAGAAACATCTGTTTTGCAGCTGTGTGGAGGATTTCATCATCCCCTGCTCTGTTATTGAACCGGATCCGTGTGTTCATGTGGCTCTGATCTGGATTACATCATGTTCTGCAGGTCTGGATTCTCTGAGTCCTCCTGGATGAAGATGTGTTGCTCTGTTGTCCTAACCCAGTCTCTCCAGGGCCTGGCCCGGAGCCTTTAACCCGTGACATCTGTTCAACACGTGCCGAGCACCACTCACCTCCTCCGCAGAGACTGCTCCTGTTCTGGACCTCCTCTCCGAGCCGAACAGAACCACCAGCTGCCGGTCAGGCCTCGGCCCTCCTGCTCAGCCTCCGGGGTTTCCTGGTGGATTACAGCCGCCTCTGGTCCTCCTGCGCTCCGGCAGGTGTCAACTCCGAGCGGGATAATCTCTGCGGCTCACTCCGCTACGCCTCGCGCACTCTCTGCCCCTCCACACACCCTGACGTCAGGGAGGAAAACCCCGTCGGTGACGTAATGTCGTCATTCACCGGAAACCACACCCCGTGGCCGCAAAAAAAAAAAAAAACGTGGCATCTAAACTCAGCCAAATCCTAAAAATACAAAAAGAAAAAAAAAGATTGAAAACAGTTCTAGGCCCAGTTGTACTAGCTAACATATTTTCATTCAACCTTTATTTAGTCAGGTAAATCTCATTGAGCCTCGTGGACTCAAAGACCTGCTAAAAACTAAAGAATGATGAACAGCAATGGTAGAATTTCCTAAAACAATAGACAATAGAAAAACAAAAGAGAGAAACACATAATTATTATTATTATTTTTAACAAAAGTATCAAAAACTAGCAAAAACATGTACAAAATCAAAAACAGGAACATGCATTGTTTTTTGCCAGGATTCCAACAGAGAAGTCAGGGCGGAGAGCTTCAGAACTTTTTGTAAGATATTCCATGAAGCAGGTGATCGTACGCTCGAGCGGCCAGCGGCAACTGTAAAAATGCCAAGTTTCTTACCGGAGGCTGGTTTCTTCATGGAGGCTCGTTGGGGTAAGTTTAAAAAGTCCCGTCGTCATTGCGTCATCACATAGCAGAGGCTCTCCCGATTGGTTGCTGCGACGCGTCGAGCAGCAAAAGTTAAAATATTTGAACTTTGGCTGCTCAACGCGTCGGCTGCTTTGGACGCGTCGCGTGCGCGGAAAAGAACTGCTGCGCGCTGCTTGAAATGCTCAAAACGCGTCGCGTCATGCTTTGCCGCCCCTCGCCGCACCTATATATAGACTTTCAATGTAAACCGGCTGCTTCCGCTGCCTGAAACGCGTTTAGTGGGTACCCGGCGCTAGCTAGCATCTATTCATTCAACCTTTATTTAGTCAGGTAAATCTCATTGAGCCTCGAGGGCTCATTTACAAAAGTGACCTGCTACAAACTAAAGAATGATAAACAGCAATGGTAGAATTTCCTTAAACAACAAACAACAGAAGAAAAAAAGAAACGTAGGAGAGAAATAGAAAGTGAAATGCAAAGTATCAAAACTAGCAAAACCAAAAAAACCAAAACCAGCAAAACCAACTAGCAAAACCAAAAGACCACAAGGTACAGTAGATGTACAAAATCAAAAACAGGAACATATCTGCAATGGTTTTTGCCAGGTTTCCAAAAGATTTTTTAAAACCATTTAGGGAGGTCAGGGCCGAGAGCTTCAAATCTTTTTGTAAGATATTCCATGAAGCAGGAGCAGAGTAGGAGGCACTTTTTCCAAGTTCAGTCCTCACTGATGGAACACTGCAGGTGATGAAGTCCTGAGAGCGCACACTAAACTAGTCATTGTTATGCTAGCTAGCATTTATTGTACTGACCAGACATATATACAGTACTGTATATATATTTGTGTCTATGGTGCTATGTGGGGGTGCTAACTATAGTGTTTCCCATTTTCCCTACCGTGCCCGCCACCCTGCCTACCAAATGTTCTTCACCAACCCCATCGACAATTGCCAGCACTGACGTAGCGCTAAGTAGTCCGCTATATGGACGCGCTAGCTAGAAGCTACAGACATAACGCTCTGCTACGTCTAGCATTGATCTAATGTGCTGACTATGGAGGGTGGAATGTGGCAAAATTAAATAAATAAATACATCATAATTAAAGGTATCATTTCATTATTCAAAACATCATTGAATCATTTAAATGCACAATTAAATGCCCCATTAAATAAATACATGTACTGTTTAAATTCTTTATTTCATGTATTTAATTTTGTCACGTTCCACCCTCCATACAACTAGTCTTTGTTGTAATTCACTGAAGTAGCGTGCATTTATTAAGTTTTTTTTTTTAGCTAGTCATGTATTGCTTATTAGCGAAATAAGTCAAATGTTGCAATAAAAAGTATACGGTAAATACTTTTGTGGCCTGTTTAACTGCTTTATTATTTATTTTAAAAGATTTGTTACATTGAAAATAGTCCCAGTACAATTTTCTTTAATGATATGCACATTTCATCAAAGTGTAATATAAGCTTCTAAAACCACAGTTTGGAAAACACCAAACAAATGACTTCTTTGTTCAGTTTATCACTATTTATTTTCCATCAGCCATAAAAGGCTTAAACTAGTTCATGCAAGTCCAATCAGGAGTCTTAATCATTAACAGAGGTTGATTTTCCCTGAATGAAAAGCAGGAAATGATATTCAGAGTTTCCAGGGAAGTCGTTAATGAGAACGAATTCAAAAACATCTTTTAACTTCTGGGGAAAACAAATATTCTACAGGAAACAAATGATTGTAAAAAGCCAAAGTGAAAACAATGGCTTTAATGACGCAAAGCCTCCGGCTGAGGTAATCATCAGCTGATCAGCAGCTTTTCGCTCGGAGCCGAGCATCTTCAGATTATGACTTTAATCTGTTTGTTTTTCAAACAGAAGAAATAAACAGAAGTGTTTTCATTTCCACTGCACTCGTCAGCCATGCCTTTCTTCAGTGACAATCAAAGAGAAAGAGGCCGGATAGCATCCTCCTGTTACAGTTTGTTCCAACACATTCAAAACTGCGTCATAAACTCTCACAAGGAGGGAAAGAGGTCAACAAAACACAAACCGTGTCAGAGAACAGAAGGTTACCATCCCAGCCTTCAAACAGTTTGCTGTGCTCTTTCAGTCCACGACAAACATGAAAGAATCTGTTTAGATGTAAAATCTAAAAAAAAAAAATAAAAAAAAATCTGACATTTCTTTCTTTTCCTTCCCAGCAGCCAGACTGTCCTGTAATCTTTGGTCTTGATCAACAGTCCTTCAGACATTTTAGTTTCCTTGATGCTGAGCATCAGATCTAAATGTTGCACTTTACAACTTCCAACATGGCAAAAGACAAAATTGAGTAGAAAGACACTAAAAACTAAATGTTAAGAGATTTTTCTCTTTTCTTGAATAAACTTGCAGTTTGTGACCTTTGATGCATTAGAGAGAAGGCCGAAAGCAGGAAGTTGAAGCCATGAAGGAAAGTGGCTGGCTGCAAAGTATTTATAAGCCCCGCCCCTCCGTGTAACCAAATAAATTTTTTCTGACTAAAGTAAGTACAGGTAGTCCGCGGGTTGCAACAGTCTCGAGTTACGACGTTTCGTGGTTACGACGTTTCGTGGTTACAACGCATCTCCCATTTACTATGAAAAGCCTTATTTCGAGTTACACAGTTTTACGTCATAAACGTTGTGACACAGTGGCGCAGCGGCGGAAGAATACTGCTTTGAACTGTAATAATAATAATAATGAATTTAATTTATAACGCACTTTTCATTAACAAAAATCTCAAAGTGCTACAAAGTGCAACAAAAATCAAAGATCAAATAAAAACAAGTGATAAAATCAACTAAGATCAAAGATAAAATCATGTGGAGGCAGAGTGGCTCGCTTAAAAAGAAAGGTCTTTAAGCCTTGTTTAAAGTCAACCAGTGACTGTGGAGCTCTCAGGTGGTCAGGGAGGGAGTTCCAGAGGCGGGGGGCAGCCACACAGAATACCCGGTCTCCCATGGTCCTTAATTTGGTTCGTGGAATGTGAAGTAGATTACTGTTCTGTGATCGTAGAGACCGGGTGGATGAATATGGTGCAAGAATGTCCTTCAGATAATCTGGTGAAGTTCCATGTAAGCATTGGTGTGTAATGAGCAGTTTTGTACTGAATTCTGTAGGTGACAGGAAGCCAATGAAGGTTATGGAGAATGGGCGTAATATGTTCAAATTTACGAACTCTCAAAATCCTTGCTGCACTGTTTTGAATATATTGAAGTTTCTGAAGGTATTTGCCAGGGATTCCAATAAACAGGGAGTTGCAGTAGTCGAGCCTGGAGGAGACAAAAGCATGGACGAGCTTCTCAGCATCAGAAAAAGTTAGAGATGGGCGAAGTCTGGAGATGTTTCGAAGATGGAAGAAGCAGGTTTTAAACAGATGCTTAATGTGATTTTCAAATGTAAGATGAGAGTCCATTTTTATTCCAAGATTTGTAACAGAGGTGGAGAGGGGGATGTCTTGTCCAGAAAAGGAAATTGTTGTTATAGTTGATGTTTGTACCTGGTGAGGGGTGCCAATCAGTATGGCCTCAGTCTTGGAGCAGTTTAATTGAAGAAAGTTCTGATTCATCCATGCCCTTATTTCCTCCAGGCAGGCAGAGAGGGCAGTGAGTGAAGATGGAGATGACAAGGTGGAAGATGAGGATGCTCCAGTCCTGATGTAAAGCTGTGTATCGTCGGCATAACAGTGAAAAGAAATGTTGAACTGATTAATAATTTGACCTAAAGGCAGCATGTAAAGGGAAAACAGCAGGGGCCCCAGAACTGACCCTTGAGGGACACCACAGGAGACAAGCGGTTTTTACGTCGTAAACGTCGCAAAGCAGCGGCGGAAAATATTGTCCTGTACGCGGTGCAGCGGCGGAGGTATACTGTACAGTACTGTACTGTGAATATGATTTTACGTCGTAAACTGAATACGGCAGATGGACCGAGGACGACGGCGTCACCAGCATCCCAGTAGGCCATAACTCTTTTTTCCCTTCATTATGGCTCCCAAACGTATTTGTTATTTGATAATTGTGTAGGGTACTGTGTGTTAGGATAGGCTAAGTGCTTAGTAATACAGTACTGTACATGTACTGTAAATGGTAAATGGAGCTTATTTATATAGCGCTTTCCAGCCCCCTATGAGGGGCCCCAAAGTGCTTTACAATACCAACCATCCACCCATTCATACACACATTTTCTTCAGGCCTCAACTGATTTGAACCAGTTTGCTAATGTTTCTGAATAAAAGATGGCGAAGGAAGAGTTATGTCATCACCTTTACAAAATTATCTGAAGAGTACAGGTAGTCCTCGACTTACGACGTAGATCCGTTCCTAGGCGGCGGCGTAAACCGATTTTCGACGTAAGTCGGAAAATACGTACATACTGCACCGTTTGGCGGCCGTGGTGTAGTGGTAATGGTATTAGTCTCCCGATCGGAAGGTTGGAGGTTTGAATCCCGGTTCCCCACACCATGTGTCGTTGTGTCCCTGGGCAAGACACTTAACCCCGAGTTGCTCCCGGTAGGACTGGAAAGCGCCTTGCATGGCAGTCTGCCGCTACTGGTGTATTATTACGATGTGATTGACAGCCCGTTAGCGAATAAGGAGGATGTGTAGGCGGGTCGTTGACGATACAGCCCCACATCCCAGAGTCTGGTTACAAAAACATGGCAGAACCAACATTCTGGCTTCAAATCTGAACAACGGGAGGAAGCAGACGCTTCGGCCATCGTCACAAATGTCGATACAATTTTAAGTCTAAGGAAAATAGACTGAGGAACAGCTTCTACCCTGAGGCTGTTGAGACTCAAATCCCTAATCAGGATTAATCACTGTAATGCCACTTTGGCTGTTATGCGCTGCTGATTATTTCATGTTGCTGTATTCATTCATACTCATCTAGACTCATGTTCATGCTGGTGTTATTCGGTGAGCTCCCGAGAGACCCATTCTTTCACAAACGTTTGTAAAAACAGTCTGCACGCCTATACTGCTTCATTTCATACACCTGTGGCCATGGAAGCGACTGGAACACCTGATTCTGATCAGTTGGATGGGTGAGCAAATACTTTTGGCAATGTAGTGCATCTTAGATCTTAAGTACTTTTTATTTTTTTGCTATGGTTGGATGCAAATGGGACCCTGCGTGTACACAATTTCATTCCACCTCATGTTCCACGTGATGCAAAATTACAATAAAGAATGTTGAACATTGATATTCTCTGTAACGGTCACAAGTAAAACCTCTAAATGGCACCAACATTCTTTAGTCTGCAACCTTTACAATCAAAAGAGCCATTTTACGCCTTCGTTCACTATATTAAAAGTGTTCAGAGCTGCAACATGCTACAACTGTGCTCATCAACTCAAGGGCCACTTTAGGTTTGTTGGAAGGGGCTTTTGTGGCCACTAGGGGTGACATTATAAAAATACAATAATAATTTCTATTTTTACATTTTAAGACAAACAGATCCTTTAAAAGAGAGGGTTTGTTAATCATGAACCATACAAACCTAGTTTTTTTTTTTATTGTGGAAAAATGAATTAAGTATAGAAATAACGCATTAAGTTAAAGATTTACTCCTTGTACTTGTTCCAATATCCATATACTGTATTTGCAAATGAAATGACATAAAAAGTGCTAAAACTATAGTCATTTTTTTATGTTTGTACAAATGTATAACAACCAATTCAGTTTTGGTCTGCAGAGAGACCAGCCGCAGGTTGCAGACCATTGAATTAGACCGATGTGAAAACGGAACAAAAAGTTCTTCTTTCAGCCGCTCCTCCTTCAGTCACTGAACTAACTCTCATGAAGACTTGGTTGATTTTTTAACTCCACATGTTCTAACTGACTCAACCAGACACCGAGTTACCACAGCCCTCTGAGTGGAGCAGAGTGCATCTAGGGTGCCGGCCAGGGGAGCAGATGGTGGGGTTAGGGGCCTTGCTCAAGGGCGCAGTGGGGTAAGGGAGGGTGGAGGCAGGTGTGGGTGCTTCACCTTTCCCATCCACATTTTGATGATGTTGGTCTGAAGACTCGAACCGGCAACCTTCAGGCCCACCTTCTCCAACCTCTGCACCACCACTCCCCTGAATGAAACGAAGTAAAATCTGGAAATTATTTATCACTAAAATCGACCCAAGGTTTAAATTTAAAAGATTAAAAGCTCATCAGGTTGAAATTCAAACAAATTAAAAGCTCAAAAAAAGGAGAAAACAGAAACAAATGGAGGTTGCAGAAAAGCTGAATGTTTATTGAAGATCATGGATAGTTTCATTCTTGTTATAATCTACAGGGAATAAAAATAAATCTCAACAGCACAGAAAGTGTCGTTAGGTTTCAGCTTTGTGTCTTTGTTCGCCTCAGACGGAGCGAAGCGGCTCAGGACTCAACCAGCTGAAAGACAAAACGGGAAGATTCTGTGTGAATCAACGACAGCCGAACAATCATCAAGATGTTTGTCACAGATTCAAGACGTCCACAAAAACACTCGGTCTGCACAGAGGAGGGAGCAGGAGGCCGACCAGGAAGTCCCAGCAAACATCAGAGACGAGTTTAAACTAAAACACAGCGAGAAAAAGAGTTTGAATAAATTCATCTGATGAAGTCAGAGAAGCTCCAGAAGCTGCAAAAACAAAAACCTTCAATTTAAAGGTTTGAATCCAGACTTCACAGATTCAAGTACTAAAGATCAACTTTCATCAAACTCATAAAAACTGGATTCTAAAAAAAATACAAACTTACATTTCAGAGCAGCAACAATAAAAAAAAAAGAAGAAAAAAAAAGGTGCGTTCAGATTATTATAGTTAAACATTAAAATAAAGTCAAACGTTGCTGAACAGTAAACGACGTCGGGCCACTTCAAAAACAACTCGAGATGAAAACGCATTTATTTACCAATAACTAATCACTGATCAATAATGGCCGCTACAGAAGTCTCACTTTCAATCGTCCAAATCTTCAAACGATGAATAAATTCACATCAGACTTTAACGTGAATCTTTGCCTGAACTAAAAACTCATCTGACCCTCGGGTCTCGCCTGACAACCAGTTTTATTTTTTTGAAGCATTTATCAAAGTAGAACTGATAAAGACAAACTTTAAACAGCTCAATTCTGAATTAGACCAAAAAATAAAATAATCTAACTTATTTTGTTTTTGGTCCTTTAGCCCTTAAAGCGTTCATCCCTCCTGAATCAGCAGGTAAGTCTGTTGCATCCTCTGCTGCTGCGAAACGTTCCAGACCTCACCTGAAGGAAAAATCAGTCTGAGCTCTGCGTTCACGTCATCCAGACAACCGTCTGGTTTCAGGTCCAGAACTGTTCCAACGAGCCCACGAGTGACTCTGAGGACTTAAAGGTCCACTGACATGATGTTTGAACTATACATAAAATTGCTCAACATATATATGTTGCATCATTCAACTATGTTCGTTTGTACAAGCAAAATGATAAATCAATTTAATTTTGATTTAAAAGTGATTTTAAACTTTGCGCTGTGTTTATTCACGGGTAATCCGATTACACGCGAATGCAACATCTGTGACGTAGAGGCAGTCTGCGTCTGTCTGCAGATCTCCTATTTTTATTTTTACTTGAAAAATGCCGTTACGTTGTGTCACATTTGGGTGTTCCAATATCAGTGAACAAGTGAGACTTTTCACTTTCCCAAAAGATGAAATACTTCGTCAAGTATGGACAAAATAAAGCTGCCCCCCCTCGGAGATCCCTCGCTTCCTGAAAAGGTAAGACTTAAATAAATACGGGTGCAGACCTAAATTAGAACCTACTATTTCTTGTTCATCTTACTTTCTGCTTCCCAAACTGAAGACAAATCGCTCAAATCTTCACTTAGATTGATAAATTCATCGGGTTTTAAATTGTCCGCCATTAATAAGAGCCCTCTGCCCAATACTACGTCACAGAAGTTGCATTCGTGTGTACTGGTAATCGGATTTCCTGTGAATAAACACGGCGCAAAGTTTAAAATCACTTTTAAATCAAAATTAAATGGATTTATCATTTTACTTGTACAAACTAACATAGTTGAATGATACAACATACTGTACAGTATTGAGCAATTTTATGCATTGTTACAAAATCATGTCATCAGATGCTTTAAAGCTGCTGTATGTAACTTTTCTAAAAATACATTTTAAACATATTTCTTCACTCTGTCACTATCTCCTGACAGACTGATGTTAGACAGGTAATCTCTAAAAAAAACTACAGTCCTCTTGCTTCTCCCGGTGGTACTATAAGCATTTCTAAAAACCCACAGTGACCCTCCGTTAAACAGCCAATAAAAACAGAGTTTGATTCATAAAAAAAGCTTCTCACGCCCATCCCAACCCCGCCTGTCCAGTCACGAGACAGGCCATGCTGTGGAGGAGGAGCTAAGGAGGGCGAGTTGCAGGTCAGCCAAAGCAAGGGGGAGGGACCAGAAAGTTTTCTAAGTCCAGCGTTTTCCAGAAACTACATACTGCAGCTTTAACGTGTCCCCAACACTCAACAGGACGCATCTAGAGTCCATCCATCATATTTACCCACTTCTTCCTTTTTTGGGTCACTGGTGCCCAGATCCAGCTGTCACTGTGCGAGAGGCAGGGGACACCCTGGACATGTCTCCAGTCCACCACAGGGACACAAAGAGACAAACAACCATTCTCCGTCTCACCTAGGGACAACTCAGATTTATCGATCAGCCCAGCATGGGAGCAAACCGGAGAAAACCCACGTAGCACGGAGAGAACATGCAAACTCCACCCGGAAAAGTCCCAGGCCGGGATTCGAACCGGCAACCTGCTTACTGAGAGGCAACAGCCCTACCAGCTGAGCCACCTCGAGTCATGACGGGAAGATAAATGAAAAGCCCGAGTTCAACCAGCTGCTTTAAAGCTTCTCATTACAATTCATCAATCAAAATTTTAACTTTCATCAATAATTAACACAGCTTTAAATTAAAAATGTGTTTTAGTGACTAAACCAACCAATACGTGGTTTATCTACAGAAATGGAGTCGTCGTTTGGGATGAAGAAGTTCGACTGTTTGAATTTATTTACACTCTGAGTGGTAAAGATACGCCGATTAAAGATCCTCGTTTACGTCGAGTGCGTTTCAGAGTCATAACTTGAAAACAACCGGAGTGAACTCTTTTAAAATGGGACATTTGATTTTTTATAAGTTTAAAATGAGTAATAACTCCATGTTTTGTGTTAGCAACAGGCTGAATTAGCATTTAGCCACTTTGACTGATGCACCTTGAAGCACAGGCTTCCATCGTTTCACGAGATGAACTCTGGCACTCGTCTGGACGGAGCAGCCACTCGTGGATTAAACCCACTGGATCTGGTTCTGTGAACTCAGTGGTCATGATCTTCAGGGGGATTAGGACTAGCTGGTCTCTAATCCCACCAGCAGCCCAGGATGTAAACAACCCTCAGCTTCAGTTTCTTCACATTTTGTTTGTCAATAAACAAACAGTCCCCAGAAGAAGGTTCGATGTCAACAGGTTCAACGAGCCGTGCTTTGCTCCGACCGCAGGCCCAGCTGGGTCCGGTTCATCAACAAACCATCGCCTCGCGCCAACATCTGGTTTTTAGAAAGCAGATGTTCAGGAAGAGCCGAGCTGTAAAGCCCGTGGTGGTTTTCAGCCGACGCCACGCTTCACAGGAAATTTTCTGTAAATTCAGAGAAGGCGCTGACGCAGAGGAAGTCCGTTTCCCCGGAAAGCTGATTGACTTGAACGATGAAGCGGGTCGACCCAGTTTGTCACGCGAGAGCCGCAGCAGATGGCCGTTTATTACTCTAATGGACAAACAGCCGAGGACAAACAGGAGGACAGGTGCAGGACCCGTACGGGTTTCACTCCTGGTTCGGATCAGGTCAGTACCGGCGGTTTAAGATAAATATTTAGATCTGTTTTTTAAACAGTTTGGGTCAAACTCGCACATGAAGATTAAAAGACGGGCACATCTACGGGCAGCACGGCGTCACTCTGCGCTCCAGTTACATCCAAAGTCAGAACCTGGATCTGACGTCAGACCAGTTGACTGTGGTCCAGTAGGGACACCAGTGGTAGTTACTGACGGTGGCGCTCAGTGACCAGGCTGAAGTAGCACGTCTGGCCAGATCACCGAGATGCAAAACTGGTCAAAGTGGAAATAAAAATGTTTTACTGCAGCTTTGGTCAGCCATATTGGATTCTGAAGCCGGGGCTGATGGGTAATACGGGGACAGATAAATAAATAAATAAATTATCTATCACCAGTCATCTCTCAGCTGAAAATCTGTCTTTGGGGCTTTCAAGATGATTTTTAATTCCACTTCACGTCTCTTGATGAACGTGGGTCCAAGAACTGGATGATGTCATCAGACCAACACAATCAGACCAAACGGAAGACGAACAGAATATTTAACTTTAAATAATTTCATGTTTCACTGTTCGATCATAAAACTTAAAAGTCTTGTTTTTAATATACGAGTTGGTTTAAGGTGGGTATCCGACTGATCTGAGACCAGTTGGTGAACCGCGGACACAGAGCAAGTCTCCAAAGCGTCAGCGGACGTTCTCAGTTTCCTCAAACATCTGGCAGCAGCTGTAATTTTGAGCATGTTCAAAAATTATTTGTGCCCAAATCCTTTTTAAAAACAAAGCACGACCTGCGGTGACCTCTTCTTAATTTAGATCCTGGAGTCTCCAACCCGCCTGCAGAGCTCCGGAGCTGCAACACCTCTGACAGAAAACATCTGGCGCCCCAAACGTCCACATCTGGAAACATCCCCAGATACACTGGGTTTAAAAATGGCTACAAATCTGCACAACAACTCCAGGAATTAAAGCGCAGCTGTGGGTACGGAGCAGACGACGACGAGGGCAACAAGACGTGCGCGGAGAAACGTTCTGCGAGCCGTGCACGTGAAAACAAAGCAGCGATTTTCAAAACAAAAGCATCTGCACTCTGAATTAAACAACTGCAGCTGGAAATTTCTCACAATTTCACGTTACCAGTGCGTCTTCAGCGGCCTCAGCCCGAAGACACTTCACCTTCAGATGTAAAAATGATTCATTTACACTCAGAGCAGTTTCTGTAACACGGTGAGCGCGAGTCCTGATCCGCATCACGCCTCGAGGCAAAACCACTACAATACTGATTATTCATGAAGATTTTGTTTTTCTAAATCTACTAAATTTTTGTAATAATTAAAACAATTCAAGTTGTGATTTAAAAAAAAACAAATCTCATTAATTTTCCAGATTTCTAAAGATTCACGTTGTTACTCGTTCAAAACAACAATCTGACGCAACCCCAACTAAAGTCTCTGGATCAAGACGCATCACGTCCCGTTAAAATATTTATACGTCAGCTGTGAAACGAACATGTTCTGAACTGAAACAGTTCTCCGCTTCATGAACAGTTAACATCATCGGCTGGAGTTTAAAGGTCCACTGACATCATCCTACAAATTTGCATGAAATGATAGTTGAATAATAATAAAAAAAAATATATATATATATCTTCTATGTTCGTTTTTGCAAACAAAATGATAAAATAATGAAAATTCCTTCCAAAGTGAGTCTAAAATTAAAAACAGCTTTTCTCTCTGAATATTCCGACTACAAGTGAATGCAACATTTGTGACGTAGGAAGTAGGACCGCCAGTCTTCGTCTGCCATTAACGCATTCTCAGCCAGATCGCCTTTTTTCGTAAAACTTAAAAAATGGCGGTTATGTTGCATTTGGGTGTTCTAATATCATCAGTGAACAGTGAGCCTTTTCACTTTCCCAAAAGATGTAAGACCTTCGTCAAAAATGGAATAAATAAAGCTGCCCCCCCTCGGACTGAGCTCCCTGCTTCCTGAACAGGTAAGAGTCAAATAAATACGGTGCAGACCTAAATTTTTATATTTTGTACATCATCATTTAAGGGATTGTCTTGTATTGTTTCTTTTGTAAAAAAAAAAAAGAACAAATTTAATAAACAAACATAAACAAATTAGAACCTGCTGTTTCCGCTCATCTAACTTCCTGCTTCCAAAACTAAAGACAAATAGCTCAAATCTTAACATAGATTGATCATTTTGTTGTTTTATTTCTTGTTCGCCATGAATATTTATATGGGGCGTTCTAAAGACTTCTCCTCGCAACGCTACATATGTTGCATTCGCTTGTAGTCGGAATTTTCAGAGAGAAAAGCGTTTTTTTAATTTTAGACTCAGTTTGGAAGGAATTTTCATTCATTTAGAATTTTGTTTGCAAAAACGAACATAGTGGAATGATAAAATATATATATATATCTTCCATCATTTCATGCAAATTTGTAAGATGATGTCAGTGGACCTTTAAAGATCTGATCAAACCAACTCCCGCTCGGTAAAACGTGTTTACACAAACAAAAGTGCTCCTGGAAAAATGTCCGATTAGAGGAAAACAAACAAACAAACAGATCCGTGTAGAAACACAACTCCTCCACATAAACACCAGCAGCATGTGAAAAATCACGAACGCTCACCGGAGTCACACGAGGCCGTGTAATCTGCGGCGCTCACAGAGTCACCAGGTGAACAAGAGAAATGTCAAAAGGCCACAAAACATATGGTCAGATGCATTTAGGGAAAAAATAAATAAAAATCAGCTGAGTGAAGAAGAAAAGACCCAAAAGATGATCAGAAGAGGAAAAATGGAAAGTTACTGATTAAACACGAGCTAATGTCCCCGTCTGGAGCCACCCAGAGACCAGCACCAAGTTCTGATCCTCTCAACCTGAACAGCCCTGACTGGATCAACGGACATCAGGAAAGAGAAAGGAGCAGGAAACGAGAACAGCTGGCACCACGTCGAGCCTCCATCTTGTTTTCAGACGCGGGACGAGACACAGGAAGGAAGAAAAAAGGTTTAAATGAAGAACACTCGGTCTTTACAGGCCACGGCGCGAGCGGGGGCTTCCGTGGCGGCGGAGAAGGCGGCGACGATGGAGGCGAACACCACGCCGGGGTCCTGGGAGGCGTCGACGGCCGTGTGCAGACCCCGGGCGCTGTAGTACTGCACCAGGGGGACCGTCTGGCGGTGGTAGGCGTTCAGGCGGGAGTGGAGCGTCGTCTCGTTGTCGTCGCTGCGGCGGATGAGCGGCTCGCCCGTCACCTGAGCGCAGACGAGAGAACAGACAGGAAGTGTTAATAAAGTAAAGGTCCGGCAAGCGCCGCCTTTTATCTCTGTTTCAAACCACTTTCTGACGAGAGGCGCTTGAAGCCAGTTTGGTCAAATCAAGAGCCGTTGCAGCTCAGAGGACGTGATGGAGACAACTCTCAGCTACTACCACTCCCAACTTGAGCTCCACGCGTGTAAAATAAATCTCCACTGAGTTTTAATGAAACGCTCTGAACGCTGGAAACACACGCTCGCGATTAACTTTTAGAGTCAACCCAGTTCAATATGGCCGCCACAGCTAATCAGCTTTAGCCTAAACAGAAACGTCCACAACTCAGTGAAGTTCATTAATAATGAGCTAAAATCAGGTGTGGTAGTAGCTGAGCGTCATCCCCAACACACACACCATGTGCCAACAGATCACGTCACTCGTGCATTATTTTGATCTCAACAGAAGAAGTCTCTTTGATGAACGGTGGCGGGCGACAAGCATTCCTGCAAGGACGCTAGTTCACAAACTAATACACATCCATCTGTACCAACAGGCCTCGTTTGAACTTTGACCTTTGATGTGTGGAGGTGAAGAGTGTACATAACACTCCACAGATGTAATCATCCAGACGAGAAATGGTTTACGTACATTTACATTTAACGACGAGCATCTGGTCATAAAAATGACAGAAGAAGAAGAATGAAGTCGTAGAAGGAAGTTGTTTAAATAAAATAAATAATCCTTTCTTCGTCAGTTCCGTTTAAACTGAAACTGCTCTTTAAAAAAAAAAAAATCTCACATCAAAGCCAACTAGTAATTTGATCGTCGTGTGCAGGAGGTGGAGATACTCACATCGTCCTTCATGGGGACTTTGGGGGGGTTGAACTCGTCGTGGTAGGAGCGTCCGCTGGGCTGATGGATCAGTCTGAGGGAGGAAAACACACGTCAGGGATTAGTAACCACTGCGCCACCGTCCTGTCATCCCACAACTTGAAGAGAAGCCAAGCGCTACGTCTGTGCTGCACGCTAGCTCAGCGCTACGTCTGTGCTGCACGCTAGCTCAGCGCTACGTCTGTGCTGCACGCTAGCTCAGCGCTACGTCTGTGCTGCACGCTAGCTCAGCGCTACGTCTGTGCTGCACGCTAGCTCAGCGCTACGTCTGTGCTGCACGCTAGCTCAGCGCTACGTCTGTGCTGCACGCTAGCTCAGCGCTACGTCTGTGCTGCACGCTAGCTCAGCGCTACGTCTGTGCTGCACGCTAGCTCAGCGCTACGTCTGTGCTGCACGCTAGCTCAGCGCTACGTCTGTGCTGCACGCTAGCTCAGCGCTACGTCTGTGCTGCACGCTAGCTCAGCGCTACGTCTGTGCTGCACTCTAGCTCAGCGCTACGTCTGTGCTGCACTCTAGCTCAGCGCTACGTCTGTGCTGCACTCTAGCTCAGCGCTACGTCTGTGCTGCACTGCACGCTAGCTCAGCGCTACGTCTGTGCTGCACGCTAGCTCAGCGCTACGTCTGTGCTGCACGCTAGCTCAGCGCTACGTCTGTGCTGCATGCTAGCTCAGCGCTACGTCTGTGCTGCACGCTAGCTCAGCGCTACGCTAATGGTGGCAGTTGTTGATTGTGTGTGTGTGTGGGGGGGGGGGGGATAGGTAGGGCGTCCTCCTTGAATAATGGTAGGAGAAATACTGCAGTGTACATGACTAGTAAATAGTACACAGTATACAGTGTACATGACTAGTAAATAGTACACAGTATACAGTGTACATGACTAGTAAATAGTACACAGTATACGGTGTACATGACTAGTAAAAAGTACACAGTATACGGTGCACATGACTAGTAAAAAGTACACAGTATACGGTGTACCACGGTGTACATGTGTACATGACTAGTAAAAAGTATACATGTGTACATGACTAGTAAAAAGTACACAGTATACGGTGCACATGACTAGTAAAAAGTACACAGTATACGGTGTACCGGTACATGACTAGTATACGGTGTACATGAAAGTACACAGTATTCATTCATTCAACCTTTATTTATACAGGCTAGCCTCGTTGAGTCACGGGGACTCATTTACAAGAGGGACCTGTCTCACTCACACCAAACAACCATCCACTCTCACACTCACACCTAGGGTCAATTTAGAGTCACCAATCAGCCTAACAAGCATGTTTTTTGGTCTGTGGGAGGAAACCGGAGTACCCGGAGGAAACCCACGCATGCACGGGGAGAACATGCAAACTCCACCCAGAAAGGCCCCGGACCGGGATTTGAACCGGCAACCTTCTCGCTGAGAGGCAGTTGCTCTACCAGTATACGGTGTACATGACTAGTAAAAAGTATACGGTGTACAGTACATGACTAGTAAAAAGTACACAGTATACGATGTACATGACTAGTAAAAAGTACATAGTATATGGTGTACATGCAGCCCAACGCGATTCTGAAGAGACGTTTTGAACTTTTATTTACCGTAGTTTACTTTGCTTTGTCACTTCAGTGTTTTCAGTTGAGGGGCTGTCAGATATATTTTAATAAATTACAAGACAGGAAGTCCTTTACAGAGTAAAATTATGATTTAATTTGTCAGACTGACAGACTTATCCACAAAAAAAAAAAAAAAGTAAATTGTATTTACAGGACTTCAGCTCATGTAAACATTAAAAAGTTTTTATACTTGATCACTTAATACATTACATTCATCACAGTAGTTTGTTCTCAGTAGGATTCTAAATATAATCAAGTTTAGCTCATTTAAAAAAAGACACCATTTAAAACACTGATGAATTTAGATATTTATGATAAAACTTACAAAACACGTCAAACTGACTCTCACAGAGAACTTCAAATATTAAACAATCACATCTTTGTTATAATCTGGGTTCAAATAGATTTTTGTGTTGATGTAGTTTAATTATAAGTAAAGCAGCAGACGCAGCCTCCTCATCGTGACAGACACGGGCTGAGCACAGGGGGGGGGCCTCTCTGACCCAGAGTTCAGTCACGTGTCTGTACAATGATGATGATGATGCTCCGAACACATTGAAGGTTAATACAAAGTTAGATTTTAGATACAAACATCTCCGGAGGACAAGGTGCGGGAGGAGGAGGAGGAGGAGGGGGTGATGGTGCATCAGTTCTGGTGTCTCCCCCTCACTGCAGCAAATCGGTCACGTGCGAACACGTTGAATAATTTCACGTCATCACCTTGATGAAGCGGCAGGCGGTTCTGACTCTCACCTGCAGCCTGTCTCTGGACTCGCCACACGACCCGCCTTGTTCTGGTTGGGTCAAACTGTGGTTCTGGTTCTGTTTACCGTTTGAAAGCAGCGTCAGTTTAATCCCTGCATCATCATCACATTTGACGGCTTTAAAACATTTTTGCCCCCCCCCCCCAGTTTTACAGACAGAAATCCCTCCTGCCCCAGACTAATGTTAAAATCTTTCTGTATTTAAGATCAACTTATGATTATTTCTAATTAATTTAAAACAGCTAAGGTCCTAATTTTAGTTACTGTACATGAATTTAAAGGAAGTGTGGACGCCCTGCTTTAGCCAACCACTGTTGCATTCTGGGTCCAAAGTGTCTCTTGCACTCAACAATACATATTTATGTTTTTAAATTTTAATAAATCTAAAATGATCTACAGAACCAGATTTTATTCATTTATTTTGTTTTCCAACATTTGGCTCCTGCACCAGTTTATCGTAACAAACCAGCAGCTCAGCGGCGCCACCTGCTGGCCCAGTTTGAAACTTAAAATTTTAAAATAACCGCAGAGAATTTTAAACATGGCCCAACAAAACTTCCATTTTGTCCTTACAAGTCCACAACCAGCCGGCAACGTGAGCAGGTCTTTGTTTGGGACCTGTGTGGACACGTTTAAACAGCAGAACCAGGTTTCGGGCCCAGATCCAGATGTTTAAACAAACAACTGGTTGTCAGCTAAACACCGGCTCTGAATCAGCGCTGGAGCAGCTTCAGTGGAAAAGGCCCAGAGCGTTAATACCTGCTGCACCGCCAGGTCTCTGTGTGGGAGTGAGTAGTCATCATCCTACCTGCCACAGATCCTGCGAACCAGCAGGGAGTCATCGACTGCAAACTCGATCACAGAGTCCAGATGTTCCCGCCTCTTGTCCAACAAGTCGTCCAGCTGAAGACAAACGGAGACGGCTTCACTCACAGGTCGGTTCATTACAGAGCGCTTGAAGAGCCTTCAGACATATTTTAGACGGAAAACTCGGTTTCCTCGATTCTGGAAAGCAGTTTTGGAATTTGGTTTGTTGATAATTTGAAGATTAGAAATAAAAATTTAGATTGTGGTGATTTAAAAAGGTAAACAAATGCGCTAAAAATTATTTTATTAAAAGAAAGTGTTAACACCAAGTCAGCGATATCAATATTTGCTCAACTTTTACGTAGCATATCAGGGATTTTAGCTAACCTTTTGCTACTTTTAACCCAATATTGGTCTGATGCTAAACATCTGAGCTCAATTTGTGGAATTCTAACTTTTCTGGCTCTCGTTCTGTTTTCAGTTTTATTCGTACATAAACCCAAAAGTCATTTCCAAACCTTTATCGTCTTTATTTACGTTTATGTTCTTCCTGCAACAAAAATAGTCGCCGGTAAATTAAATGCTGACCATCTCTGCTTGTTTGACGGTTCGGGGGAATCCGTCCAACAGGAAGCCGTTCCTGCAGGCCGGCGTCTCCAGGTTCTTCTCGATGAGCTCCACCACCATCTCATCGCTGACCTGCAGCAGGAAACACCAACAGGAGTACAAAACGAAATATTCAGATATAAAACTCAACGGTAACAGAACAGACACTCAGCTTCATCATTTTCTTGTTTTACCATTTGAGAGATTTAGTTTTTAACGTAAAAATGCAAGCCTTTCAGAACGAATCTGGTCAAAGATGATCATAAAACCTGAGCAACACCACAAAAATCTCAAGAAGAACGAGTTTTCGGTTCAACAGAAACACGCTGGAGAAGTTTCATTGACGTTTCAGATGAAATGCATGTGAAAATTCAAACATCTGGACTTCTCGTTTGGATTTACTCTCACTTTGATATTGAAATAATAAAATCAGTGTGTGAGAAAGCAGCCAAACATTTCCTGAACTGATCCAGGGTATATTACAGAAATTCTATTTAATACCTTTTAATACCTTTTTAATACCATCACAATATTTTTTTAATACCATCACGACAATGAGTTGCAGCTAATTTTACCATTAAAGTGAATTTATTAAGAAAACGATAGACAGAAAAACACCCCTGCTATAATTTTGAGCTAACAAATAATTGTTTAGGTACTTTTCTTGTTAAAATGTCGGCGAAACGAGCCGCGCTCCTTTCTCACCGCTGCACGTTCACGGAGGACACAGGCAGCGAAACTTTAAAAAATAAATAAAAAAAAAGCTGATTTAACGATTAAGGTGCATTGAGACACACATTTGCTATAATTTCGAGCTAAAAAAATAATTGTTTAGGTACTTTTCTTAAATGTTGGAGGATCAAGGCGCGTTCCTCTTTCCTGTTTCTTTTCACATACATGTCAATAAAAGCCTCGGCCAGCTGTAGGTGCGAACGCACACTGACCAACAATATGACGTCATTGTTTTAGCTAAGGTCCTACTCTGAACATAAAATTAGAAAAGATACATAAATTCACAGACATTTTTTTAATGACCAGAACGAGAAAAATATAGTTGTGTAGGTTTAAAAAAAAATTAATACCTTGTCCGATGACGTTTATTACTTTTTAATACTTTTTAATGGCCTTAATTTGTTAATTTCATTTACTACCTTTTAATACCTTTTTAATACCCGCTTTCCACTCACTGATG
>JBBPBX010007701.1:0-10003 GCA_038048925.1 Garcialebias charrua | reverse complement strand
TGTTGAGGTTCTCCTTAGGAGTGACAAGGATGGATAAGATCAGGAATGAGATAATCAGAGGTACAGCACATGTTGAACAACTGGGAGATAAAGTTAGGGAGGCCAGACTGAGATGGTTTGGACATGTCCAGAGGAGGGACAGTGGGTATATTGGTAGAAGGATGTTAGAAATGCAGCTGCCAGGAAAAAGACACAGAGGAAGGCCAAAGAGGAGATATATGGATGCAGTTAGAGAGGACATGAAGGTAGTTGGAGTGAGGACAGAGGATGCAGAGGACAGAGTGAGGTGGAGGAGGATGACTCGCTGTGGCGACCCCTGAAAAGGGAAAAGCCGAAAGAAGAAGAAGAAGAAGAGTTGTTGAAAAGAGCTTGGGTATAATTTTTGGAGTGTGCTTTGAAGTTTGTGTTAACAAGGGACTTTGTTTCCCAATGGTGGTGTCTCTTTATACAATCTATCTATCTTTGGTTCTTCCTGGTCTCCAGCAGTCACTGTGTGAGAGGCAGGGCACACCCTGGACAGGCCGCAGGTCCATCACCAGACCACACAGAGACAAACAAGACCAACAACAAATCACACCCTTACTCACAACTAAATAGCATACAGTACATGTTTCTGGTCTAAGGGTGGAACCCAGAGAAAACCCACATGTGCACGGAGAGTACATGCTCCCCCTAAAGGTCCCAGGCTTTAAGCCTGCAACCTTTGTGCTGAAAGGCGAGACCTCCACTTACTGCACCACAGTGCTGCCTTCATACATTATACTGTAATACAGTCCAGTACAAGATAAAACAATGCAATAATAAATACAATAAGATATAGTTACACAATAATAATCTTTATTTTAGCAGGTAAGTTAGTTAGAGCTTCTCTTTGCAGCTCAGCTCCCTCTTCACCACAATGGACCGGCACAGAGTCTGCAATACTGCTGAAGCTGCACTGACCCTGTTGATCTCCTGCTCCATTCTTCCCTCTCTTGAACAAAACCCAGAGATATTTGAGCTCCTTCACTTGAGATAGAACCTCACTCCCAACCCAGATGACAGTCCACCCTCTGACTCAGGACCATGGGCTCAGATTTTGAGATTCTGATCCTCATCCCAGCTGTAAACCATTCCAGTGAGAGCAGGACACTAGGCAGTGGTCCCCAAGGAACACCATCCTGGATGTTTTTGTTGTTTCCTGCACTAACACGACTGATTCAGTGATTTAATTACTTCCTCAAGTTCTGCCAATGTCGATTACCGGTAATCACCCATTCATTCAAATCAGGTACGTCACAGCAGGGAAAGTAGGATGGTGTTCCTCAAGGACCAGGGTTGGGAACCACTGCATTAGGGCATAACGATGCCGACAGGACCACTTCATCTGCAAACAGCAGACAGAATCCTGAGGCCACAGAACAGAGTCGGTCCAGTACCTCATGTCAAGGTACCTTCTGTCCATACAGGTATCATCAATGGCTCATGGCCTGTCACTTGGAACCAGTTTGCTCTACCAGGGACCAGTTCCCCCGACAGCAGAGCTCCAAGGTTCATCCAGCCGTACAAACTCCTCCACCACGATGAGGTGGTGATTCAAGGAGGAGCGAGACGTAAATATTTTACCTTCGCGGCTCATTAAAGGACTAATTTCACATAATTTCATTCCTGCTCGACTTTAAATCGTTAAATATCAACATGAAATACATTCAGTTGACGATTTACATACACAAAGTCTGTGTTTTTAGTGAGGAGCTGAACGTTTCAGAACAAACTCACTACTTTTTGAGCATCGGCTGATGAAATATTAAAAGAAAAATCTCACAAAATTGGGTTATTACAGAAGATATTTTAATATGATGATCCTGACGTTGTAGCACATAATATTCAGATCAACAATCATTTAAATCAAAACGTTTCCATTTCTGTCAACACATTTTTAAGGAAGTTTTAACTGTTTGTGACATGAAGCCTGGCTGCACCTTCTGGATCCTGGACTGAGATCAGACAGGACCGAACTTCAAACACATGAATCAGTTTCTGCTGATTTCTCACAGATACTTCTGCGATGATCATCACATGGTTTGCCAAACCAGCTCTTCAGATCATCACCTCCTTTCTTCCCCATCCTCACGCAGTTGTTTTTTTGATTATTCTTGTTTTCATTCTTGGGCCTTCCTTCAGCCCAAAAACTCCAACTATGAAATGAAAAACAGGAGAAACAAAAAATATAAAACCTGGAGAGTGATTATTCTTGTGAACACTTGGCTTTTCCAACAACCAAACCTTGAGTTCAGAGGTGATCCATCCACCCAGATCCAGTGACCTTCAGTCTCTGAGTACGTCAGTCCGATCCAGAACTTCTCCTCCTCTGATGTCTTCAAGTCTCTCAGTCTTCCCACCAGAAACTCCTGAACAGTAAAAGATGATGAAAATGTCTGAGAGACTTTTGTGTGCTGAGATGAAGAAACCTGAAGATGAAACCTGTGAGAACATGAACCTGCAGCAGTGTTTCATACCTGCTCCTCTCTGCTGGAGATATTCACCAGGTCTCCTCCAAATTTTTTGCAGAAACATCTGCTGTCCTGCCAGGTGAATTTATAGGTGTTGAAATAATAACACTTTCTTCCACGAAGCTCCCACTCTCCCTTCTGGACCAGACATCTTTTACCTTTGAAGAGATGAGAGCAAAGTCTTAATGGAGTCAGGTGGAAGAAATCTGTTGATGTTTGTGTAATTTTATGAAATATATTTATTTCATACAATAGATTATCTCTAATGTGTAATTATTTATATTCTTTATGTTTTTATATGGCCGCAGTCTGTGAGGATCCACAACTTCTCCTCCACCATAACCCTCAGCACTGGTTCCCCTCAGGGCTGTGTGTTGAGCCCCCTCCTGTTCACTCTGCTCAAATATGACTGTATGCATCCAGGCTGCCATATTTTAAAGTTTGAAGAAGATACAGCGGTGGTTGGATGCATCACAAATAATGGTAAGTCCACCCCCCGAAGGAGGATCTGTGGTGGAAGTGGTCTCCAGCTACAAGTACTCGGGTGTGCACCTGAACAACAACCTCAGCTGGAGCAACAACACCACCAGCCTGATCAAGAAAGTTCATCAGAGACTCTACTTCCTCAGGCGGCTGAGACGAGCTGGTCTGAGAAGCTCAGTCCTCACCTCGTTCTACAGGTGTGCAGTGGAGAGCATCCTGTGCTCCAGCATCATGTAGAACCACTAGACTGAGGAACAGCTTCTACCCTGAGGCTGGTAGACTCATGAATCCAGAGAAATCATTGTAATGTTACTTTAACTGGGATTGTCACTTTATCTGTGCTGCTGATTTCTCACCTTAAGCTGCTGTATTCATACCCATCTGCTCACAACAGACTCATGTTCAAGCTGCTGTTTTTAATACACCATAGTATATTACCATATATTGTTGTTTAGCTTTAGCGCATATCTTAGATCCTTGTACAAATATGGTTTCTTTTTTTATACTTTATATTTTGGCTATTTTTGGGTGTAACTGGGACCTTGGGTTGCTTGAGTTGCTCCCGGTAGGTCTGGATGGCGCCTTGCAAGGCAGGCTACCACTACCGGTGCATGAATGTCTGAATGAATGGGTGGATGGTTGGTATTGTAAAGCGCTTTGGGGCTCCTCACAGGGAGCTGGAAAGCGCTATATAAATAAGCTCCATTTACCATTTGGGTACACAATTTCCTTCCACCTCATGTACCACATGTGATGCAAATGACAATAAAGTCACCTTGAACCTTGACCTTGTATCATACTTTGTAATTTTATGTGTAAAAAGAGACAAGGTGGACCTTTTGTTCTGGAGAGATTCTGTTTCCAGTAGGAAGGATTTCTTAGCTGCACGCCTGTACTTCTCAACGGACAAAAAATGAGTTACGGATTATTGGTTAAGAATCTGGTCACACAGTTAGAGTAGGGATTTCCCACCATCACCACTTCAGAGGGGTGGCCAGCTTTAGACGAAAACGGTTGATCTCTGAATCGTCAGCGCCACTTTGATCGCCGCCACCTCGTGCGCTAAAATGGCCTAGCGCTGAGTTACGGTTGATCTCTGAATCGTCAGCGACATTTTCATTGTCGCCACCTCATGCGCTAAAATGGCCTAGCGCTGAGTTTTGTACTTTAAACATGTGTGTAAAATAAACCTTCTGGAATGACAATAGATCGCTTCTTCGGAGCCTTTTGAACAACGCGTACACTTCCTGCTTCTGTCAGTCCATCAATGTTTCTTTAAGATCAGCAGGACAGGAAGGAGTTAAAGTTATATACCGTATTCTCCGGTGTATAAGTCGCACCTTTTTGCCTACATTTCTAAGCCCTGCGACTTATAGGCCGGTGCGACTTATACGTCGATTTTTCCAATATTTTGGTCATAATTTGACTTTGGTCAAAAACTCCAAAAATGGTGCAGTACCAGTTTCGGCCGCTATGGGCGCTAAGAAACCCTTTACAGTACCTACACTGTTGACATCTGCCTGGTCCAAAAATGGTGCAGTGACACAGAAGATGAAGACTTCAATGGTTTTGAATAAATAAATAAAAACCATAAAATAAATACAGTATCTGTTTCTGTCATCATTTTAAACTGAGACACGTTTTTTACTGTAATGTCAGCTAATAAAAATATATTTTTATGTGTTTATCTTTAAAGATAAATGATGAAAGACACAAAATATACAAAAATTATGTTCATTTATTAATGAAAAGTTCAACTAAGACACATCAAACAAAATACTGTAGTTTTTATGTGATAATCTTGTCAAAAGTCCTTCCAAACAATTTGGCAGCCAGTCCAAAATAATGTTCATTTATTAATGAAAAGTTCAACTAAGACACATCAAACAAAATACTGTAGTTTTTATGTGATAATCTTGTCAAAAGTCCTTCCAAACAATTTGGCAGCCAGTCCATTTTGGGCAAAACACCAGTTCACGTGAGGTGCGACCTATAGGCCGGTGCGACTTATAGGCCGGTGCGACTTATACGTTGATTTTTCCATTTAATTGGGCATAATTAGGTTGGTGCGACTTATACTCCGGTGCGACTTATACGCCGACGAATACGGTAACTTAATTTTTCATTCAGGAGCTGAGGACATGCCTGCTTCACTGTGACAGCTGCATTTATTAGTTTAAAATGATGTAAAGCATTTCAATACAGTTTGTCTCATCTCTTCACCTTTGAACCCTGAAGGTCTCACCTGAGATGTTTGTCCTCAGAGCTTCGTTGTCCTCTTTCAGGCTTTGGACAGACTGGCTGAGGTTATTCACCTCACGAGCTGAAAAAAGACAAATACAACAACAATCACAGCAATAATATTTTTTGTAGTTTTTACACAAGAGCTCCATCTCGGACACTACAGGCCTCAGTCAGAAGGTCAAAGGTCATGACCTCTTGTCTCTAAAAACAAGATGGCAGCTCGACTTAGGTTTGTTTTATTTGAAGGAACCACCAGACAAATTGAACAGAACCAGACCAAAGAGAATATGATTACCCATAATGCACTGCAGCAGCAAACACTTCATAATTGCTCGATAGCCATGTGAGCGACTGATAAAGTCAGACAGAAGACGGTTATTAGAAAAGGAGCTATAAAGATGAGCAGGTACACAGGAAGTACCAATACAGGAAGTAGACCTAGGTGACAGAACCAACTGGCCACAAACCACAGAAGAAGAAAGTACGGTACTAATACAATAATTTCAAGCATCTCATGCATGAAGAAGAAGAAAAAGAAACTCAAGTGCTGGAGGAGGACATAAAACCCACCTGAGCCCTTTGAGTCAGACAGCTAATCAGAAATAAATCAAACAACAGTCATTCTTCTTTATTGTGGGAGTTCAGTTCTTCAGCTTCCTGCAGTCACAACATGATGCCAACAAGCCACACCTGTGGAGTGGACCATCTCCTTGATGAGCTGCAGGACTACAAAAAGCTGCAGAAGACCTCCAGTCACTGCTGGAGCAATACACGCCTGATGGTAGTTGTGTTTCTGGCCCTTTGCATTATTTGATGAAAGATTAACTTAGCTTGTGCTCCTTTGTGTTTTCAGTACAGGTAGTCCTCGACTTACGACAGCCTCGACTTACGACGTTTCGGGGTTACGTCACGCATCTCATTAAAAAACATTGAAATATCTTATTTTATGTGTTTAAATGTTCTTGATTTTATGTGTACAGCACTTTGTTGCAGCTTTGGTTGTTTTAAATGGCTTTATAAATACAGTATTATTATTATTATTATTTTGAAGTCTATTTACACAGTTTCCAGCAGTTTTCGGTTAGCTTCAGTTAGCTCCGGCTTCGACAGCCGGCTTTGGATGGACCGTGTGTCTGATCAGAGGTTGCTGCGCTCAGATACATGAGCTAGAAACGCTCTGTGAACTCTGTGGACGTCTCAAGGCGGAGAAACGGCTTTGCGGCCTCAGAGCTTCGCGGCCTCTGATGTTGCTGGGACACCGAGCTAACATGCTAACACGCGGAGAAACGGCTTTGCAGCCTCGGATGTTTCTGGGACACCGAGCTAACATGCTAACACACGGAAAAACGGCTTCACGGCCTCGGATGTTGCTGGGACACCGAGCTAACATGCGAAGAAACGGCTTCGCGGCCTCGGATGTTTCTGGGACACCGAGCTAACATGCTAACACACGGAGAAACGGCTTCACGGCCTCGGATGTTGCTGGGACACCGAGCTAACATGCAGAGAAACGACTTCGCGGCCTCGGATGTTGCTGGGACACCGAGCTAACATGCTAACACGCGAAGGAACGGCTTCACTAGCTCCCACTAAGTTATTAACTCTTTTTTCCCTTCATTATGGCTCCAAATGTATGGAACTTACATGCTAACAGGCCTTACTGTAAACCGTTTGGGCCGCGCAAACTACAGGCAGCCTCAGATGGAGGGACAGGGGACACCGAACTAACATGCTAACAGGCGGAGGAATGGCTTCACCAGCTCCCAGTAAGAATTTAACTCTTTTTTCCCTTCATTATGGCTCCAAATGTACTGTATGTGTTTTTTGATAATTATGTAGGGTACTGTGTTAGGATAGGCGAAGTGCTTGGTAACTGTACAGTACCGTGCATGTACGTGTATATGGGGTGGCCAGTGTGTACGTGTTTTCCTACTTACGACGATTTTCGACTTACGACGCGCCGTAGGAACGAAACTCCGTCGTAAGTTGAGGACTACCTGTATTTGCTTCTGCTGCCGTCCTGTGTCTGGACTCCCACTGTATGACCTCCAGCTCCATGTGACTTCGTCAGCGTTCTCCTCGCCCTCCAGCCACTTGAACTCTCCTCGGGCGTTTTCCTTCGCTCACTGAACCATTGGATCACCTGCATCTTCGACAAACCCTCCTGATTCCAGTCCCTCCCCAACGTGCACGTTGCTGATATTATCACTTGTAAATAAACCGTGTCAAACTTTTATTTGGTCTCGAAATCTGTTCTGTTGTGTCCAGATTCTCTGGGTGTTCTGACACAGTTCTTCTGTTGTTCAAGAAGAACTGTCACACGTTGGTTTGTTTTATTTCAGTCAGTCCTTTGATTTATTTTAAAGCCAATACAAATAAATGACTTTGTAAAATTTACCGAAGACTCCGAGAGCGATGACAGCAGCGACTAGAACTCCACCGAGAACCAGCAGGGCTGCACGCTCTGTGGTGACCTTTGACCTCCAGTTTGACTCATTTTGGTGAGAATCTGCTATAAAGTGAATACAAAATTAAATTCAATATACGTATTTGAATAAGCATTTTAAAATGTGTTTAACGGTACACAGCGTGCAGGTGGCATCTTTTCAGTCAAAGATTTGCTGCGTTCAAATGTATTAAATTACATTTTATTAGGATCTGAACTTTTAAGATTTTATAAAAGCATCAAACAGAAAAACGAACGTTTGTCAAACATCAAGACGTTGGATCAGGAGGAACCGCAGCACAAACAGGAAATAAAACAGTTGACTTTTTTAAATTGTTGGTAAAACTTTTCTGCTCAGTCACATCCTGATTTACAGAAACTTTGGTCATTTTTTAAGCCGTTTTCTCTGAAAGACTGACTCCATCTTCAGCTGCTCTATGACAGTGATTTTATTTACACATTAAAGATCATCACAGCCGATGTAAAACGTTAGAATCATTAAACACTTTGGTTTTTTACTCACCTGGTGGTTGTCTTGGTGAAATCTTGACCTCAGAGTAAGTACTGTAGTCTGATGGAGAGAAGGCTCCTGCAGAACAAAACCCACAATGACACGTTTATCCACCGGCTCTGACCGGCGGGCGAGCATGTAGTCAGAAAAACTCACCTCTGTTGATTCTGGTGAAATTCACATCAGCGTACGTTACATCGGCTTCAGGCATCTTTCTGCTGAGATCAGAAGTCAGCTTCTGGTTTTAAAGAGCTTCCTGGAGATAAGGAGGACACGCAGAGACGCAAGGACGTCCCAGAGACATGGCGTCCACGCGCCGTGCACAGACACGACTCACGTTAGCTCAGTTCACGTGTTGTTTTCGTTGTTTGCTGACAAACTTCTCTGGTTTGTATTTTCTGTGAAAACGCAGCACCAACGTCGAGAGCCGAATGACGGCTGACATTTGTCAAAGAAGCTAAAAACAACATTTTAACTGAGCAGAAACTGAAGAGCAGTAGCAAAGAGAGAAAAGGAGCAGACAAGTAGCTCAAAGCCAAAATTAGCATAGCAGTAGCTAAATGCTAAAAAAGTAACAGTTGTGAAAAGTTTAACATAAAACTGTGACTAAAAGCTTAAACTATCTTAATCTAGCTAAAACCAGCAAATACTGTAGCTAAAAGCTCAGTTTAGCAAAACAATAGCTAAAAATTAAATGTGGCCAAACTGTGGCCCAAACCAAAGACTTCCTTTAAAAAGTAGTTAACAGAATTATCTTCATCACCATCTTCTTTGTGTGTTGGGTCGCAGAGGCAACAGGTCCAGGAGAAAAATCCAGACCTTCTCCTCCTTTGCCAACTGCCTCGAGCTCAGCTGCAAAATGCTCCAGTGCATGCCGAAGGTCGTGACCTGAAAACACCAACAGAACCACATCATCTGCAAAAAGCAGAGATGAGACCCTGAGATTCACAAACTGGACACCGTCCACTCCAGGACTGCGTCTTGAGATCCTGTCCATGAAGACCACAAACAGGATCAGAGACCAGGGACAGCGGCCCTTGGGGGTCCAACCTGCACCGAGAACTGGCTTGACTTTGTGCCGAGGATGCAGAAACAGCTTCTGATCATTTAAAACCTGTCTGTAAATGATTGTCTCATGCCACAAACTGATTCTTCATGTTTAATATCCACATTCTGTCTTGAGCTTCAGGGTGGAAACAGAAGCTACAGCTGCAGTTTGTCTCACTCCAGAGCTTACGTGTTCTCCATCCTGGCTGATGTCAGGCAGATGTTCAGGATAAACCTCCTCTGAATTTTACAGAGGGTGAAAGTGAAGCAGGAAATGTGTGAGATGTGTGCAGCTAAAGAACAGGAAGAAACACAGAGAAGATGTTCTCTGATGCTGCTGATTAGACCAAAAATAATTTTACAGGAAACATGTATGGTTGTCACATCCTGGCTGGAGTTTTAAGAAATGTTGCAACTTAACATCAAAGCTCATGCTCAATCGTCCAGGTACAAGATCCAGTAATGGTCAGTCTGGTCATCTGGATGGTTTTTTTTTTTGTGGAGAGACGTTTCGCCCTCTATCTGGGTTTCAACTTAATCACATTTTTCTACCTTGAATTTTTCAAATTATCACATAAACCTATAATATATATATATGGTAAATGGAGCTTATTTATATAGCGCTTTATAGCCCCCTGTGAGGAGCCCCAAAGCGCTATATAATACTGTATATATATTTATATATCAGGAAAGCTGTTTTAAACACATTTTCAATGGATTTTGATGGATTTTTAACCTTTTATCTAAAAGGTTTTTATGTCTTGTAAGTTTTTTATTTAT
>JBBPBX010007700.1:0-64474 GCA_038048925.1 Garcialebias charrua | reverse complement strand
TCTCCTCTGTGGTCCACACTGCTCTCACCCACCTGGAACAGAAGGACTCATACACCCATATGCTCTTTGTGGACTTCACATCTGCCTTCAAAATCATGATCCCCCAAACCTTGATGGACAAATTACTCACACTAGGACTAAGCCCCTCCATTTGCAACTGGTTCCTTGACTTCTTAACTAGCAGACTTCAGTCAGTGATGATCCACAACTTCTCCTCTTCCACCATAACCCTCAGCACTGGCTCTCCTCAAGGATGTGTGTTGAGCCCTCTCCTGTTCACTCTGCTCACATATGATTGTGCAGATACCCATCCAGGTTGTCATAAAGTTTGCAGCTGATACAGCTGTGGTGGGATGCATCACAAACTATGATGAGTCCAGCTAAGCAGGAGGTGGAACACCTGGAGAGCTGGTGCAAAGCCTGATCAAGAAAGTTCATCAGAGACTCTACTTCCTCAGGCGGCTGAGACGAGCTGGTCTGAGAAGCTCAGTCCTCACCTCCTTCTACAGGTGTGCAGTGGAGAGCATCCTGTGCTCCAGCATCAATGTGTGGCATAGAGGCTGCACAGCTGCAGAAAGAAAAGCTCTGCAGAGAGTGGTGAAGGCTGCACAGAAGATGGAGTCAGTCTCCTCACCATCACAGGCATTTACACCTCCAGATGCAGGAAGAGAGCCACCTGCATCATGAAGGACCACACTCACCCAGCACACACACTTTTTGCCCCACTCCCCTCAGGAAGGATGTTGAGGAGCATTAAGTGTAGAACCACTAGACTGATGAACAGCTTCTACCCTGAGGCTGTTAGACTCATGAATATCTAACCAGAATGGTCACTGTGAAATATCACATCATATTGCTGCTGATCTGTTTCATGTTGCTGCTGATCTGTTCATGTTGCTGCTGATCTGTTCATGTTGCTGCTGATCTGTTTCATGTTGCTGCTGATCTGTTACATGTTGCTGCTAATCTGTTCATGTTGCTGCTGATCTGTTTCATGTTGCTGCTAATCTGTTCATTTTGCTGCTGATCTGTTTCATGTTGCTGCTAATCTGTTCATTTTGCTGCTGATCTGTTTCATGTTGCTGATCTGTTCATGTTGCTGCTGATCTGTTTCATGTTGCTGATCTGTTTTGTGTTCATCTGCTCATGCAAACTCATGTTCGTGCTGCTCGTTGGAGTAGGTATTCCCCGACTTACGAGCGCTCTTACTTACGAGGTTCCAGACTTACGAGCTGGCAAATTTTTGGAAAAAACGCAAAAAATACCGAGTTTTTCTGTGTTTTTTCACCACAGTTCGTTAGCTAAACATGTGGACACACGTTTCCGATCATTTTTATGCACTAGTAAGCAGTTTTTCGATGAAAAACGAGTGTTTGTAGTCGCGCTAGCAAAACCGTTCCAACTTACGAGCGAAATTCCGGACTTACGAGAACATGTGCTTCGTGTTTCAACTTACGAAATTTCATCTTACGAGCACCTCGTTGTAACGGAACTCGCTCGTAAGTCGGGGACTACCTGTAATTTTATTCTATATATTAGTGCTTAGTGTATTTTTAGTTGGCGTTTTTCTTAGTTCACATCTTAGATCTTAGTAATGTTTATTTTACATTTTATTGTTGGATGTAACTGGGATGCAGTGTACATAATCTCGTTTCATCACATGTACTACATGTGGTGTGAATGACAATAAAGGCTCTCTGACTCTGACTTTTGTTATGTACAGTACATGCATCCCAGGTAATGCTAAATGCTGGTGATAGGTGATGGGTGGGCTATACAAAGGAGGCATACTTGAATGACATTCTTTGGGGGGTGGGGAAATCAAACCATAATAACAGCTTCATTGAAGTCCCTCCCCTCATAGCAGTGGACTCCGTCGCGGATCCGCATTCTTACCGTTTAAGATCCGCGCCGCGGATCTGCGGTTTGCGCGTCCGGAGCAGATCCGGAGCAGATCCGCCCAGCATGCCAAATAACCGACCCCCCACACTGTCAGGATAACGGACCCGGCACGGATCTGTGAGCCTTAAGTGCTCTTGTGCTCTGGGAACATGACCCCACACGGATCCGTGCTCCGCGCCGTAGGCGGATACGCTCTCCAGGTGGAGCTAGTGACAAAGGCCAGCATAAACACGCTCCATGTCCCGCCCTCTAGGCGGCCCAAAAAGTAGTATATGCAAGTATCCTTAAAGTATACTAATTTTAAACTAAAAAAATAATATACTTTCAAGTTTACTTTTTAGGTACTTATCAAAAGTATACTTAGCCAAGTTTATTTTATACAATACTTGACTTATACTAAAAATAAACTAAAACTCTTAAGTATACTATATACTTCTGTTTAAACTTTTGGCCAAGGTAATTTTATACAAAGTATTTTCACACTGGTTTATTTTTAGTACTTCTGTTTTAAACGTTTTGTCAGTTTTTTGGAACATATATATATATATATATATATATATATATATATATATATATATATATATATATATATATGTATATATATATATATATATACTGTATATATATATATATATATATATATATAGTATATTGTTATTATTATTATTGAGCATGCATCAGGGTATTATTATTATCATCATTATTACTATCATTATTCAATTTTATTCTGCGTTACTCCAGGCGTGAAACAGAAAAAAAAAAAAAAAAGTTGCTGCTTTGCTTTCTGCCATTTTTCTGTTTGTGAGCTTCATGCGTTATGATTGGATTGGGGTTAAAACGTGATCATGTACGTCTCAACCAATCAACGCCACTCTTGCTTGTCAGGTTGCATGTGAACCAATCAACGCCACTCTTGTTTATTGGGGGAAGTAGCATGTGATCATATTCAACCAATCAACGCCTCTTGCTTCGCGCCCTTCGTTCAAATGTAGCCATTTCCTTTCCAACTGTTGGACAAGAAGCTGTTGTTGTGTCGGACTTAAGACGTCGGTCGACTGGTCTGACTCTGGACGACGACTGGACATTCAGTTGGAAGTTGAAGGTAATCGGTTCTGTTTGTTTATTTGCTAGCTGTTAGCTCTGTTCACTTGAATGAACAAAACCTGCTGCTGGATGTCTTTTCAAAAGAGACAAGGCCCCGCATCCACGCGTTTGCGTCGCATGTCTAACATGCGCTGACCAGCCAGCAGAACAATACAGCCAGGCTGAAATACTAGTTTACTTGAAATACGTATTTTTGCAACATTACTGGTTTTGTAGCTGCTTCAGGCAGGTTTCTGCTGCAGCGAGGTCCTACTCGGTTTCTTTATGCTTCAAAACATGACACAGAGTCGTTCTAACTAGCGTGAGAACATCCAACTTGTTTAATCTGAAGTTTCCACTCGATAGAACATGATGAGAGTCAGAAGATGAAGCACAATAAATAAAGTTTGATTCAACGTGTCCCTGAAACAAACAGCCCCAGCGCTGCATGTTTTGTTAATTCATTTATTCAAAATAAAACAAATTCATCAGAAAGGAAAAAAAAACACTGAAAGAAAAGTTGCAGAAAGAAGAAAATAGTCTTATAATATCTGCCCCTTATTAAAATAAACAACAAACAAACAACAACCTTCACTTGAACAATCTCCAAACTGAAAAAACAAACAAACAAAAACAGGTATCCTTCACCTGCATTATACATTCCCAACAACTTTAATTTAATCATCTTTTAAAACATATAAATAGTTTTAGAAATGCTTATGGTGATATCAAGTAAACTTCACAGTCCTGTTTCCTGATTTACAACACGGCTCCTTCAGACTAGTTCTGAATGAAGGTAACATTTACACATTTACATTCCCTTCAGGTTATATTTACTCTTTTTTTTTTTTCAACAAATTTTAATTGAATATTTGGGGGTAATAGTTTTATGAGTTTTATACATGACTTGTAAAATACTATGTTCAACAAAATCATACACTTTTAATAATTTCAATTAATTAAATAATATATTTGTTGGATGACCATAGCACTTCTTAATAATTCTTATAGCTCTTTTTTTGTAAAATAAAAACAGGGTTTGTAATAGTTTTGCATGCTTTTCCCCAAACTTCAATACAATAGATTAAATGAACAATCATTACATTATACAATACATGGGATTGTATATACAAAACTTTGTCATTCAAAAACTATTTTACTTTATACAGTAATGCAATTGCTTTTGTTTTTATTCTTAAGTGATTTACATGAGATTTCCATGTCAGCTTCTCATCAATAACAACACCCAAAAGTTTTATTTAATTAACTATGAATTTCAATGCTGTAAATTTTAAAGATGTTTAAAGATAAAACTATTAATATTGACACAGTTGAGAATTTTATGGCAAGAAAGTTCATGCTCAATAATCCAGGTACCAAAGCCAATAATTCTCAGTCAGGTCATCTGGACAGTTTTTTTTTTTTTTTTTGAATGTCCAGAGGACCAGACTTAGCTTTTTTAGATTTTTCTACCTGGATTATTGAGCATGCATCAGGGTATGTGTGTAACACTATTACATAATAATGTAATGTAATGTAATCTGTAATAATATGAACAAAATAATGTTCCTCTTTCCACAACTCACTTCTTGTTTCTGAACTTTTTATTTTAGATGAATAGAAAGACTACACCCGTCACCAACTCCACCATAAGACGGAGAACTCGTGCAGATGTACAGAAGCGACTTCAACTGATAACGGACGACTACAGAAAATCGACTGACTGTAGGATGACAGTGTGACCTTGGACATGACAGTCTGGCTGGTGACTGTTATGGGCAGGCTCAGTCATCTTCTGAAGAGTCTGATGATGAAGCATGACATGAAGGTAAGTCTGATACAGCATCAGACCTAAATTAGATCCTGTTGTTTCTTGTTTCATCATCCAAACTATTTTCTGCTTCCCAAAATGAAGACAAATAGCTCAAATCTTCACATAGATTGCTAAATTTGTCGTGTTTTAAATTGTCCGCTATTAAAGAGACCAGAGCCCTCTGCCTCATACTACGTCACAGATGGTGCGTCCGCGTGTAATCGGATTTCCCATGATTAAACACGGCTTGAAGTTCAAAATCACTTTTAAAGCAAAATTAAAGGGATTTATCATTTTGTTTGCAAAAACGAACATATTTAAATGATAATATATATACATTTTGAGCAATTTGATGAATAGTCAAAAAAATCATGTCAGTGGACCTTTAAGTTGTGACAAACTGAATTGATGACTGGTCTTTTCTCAGGATTTATACTGTTCATTGACATACTGGTGCTGGTCATACAATTAGAATACTGTATCATGAAAAGGTTGATTTATTTCATTAATTCCTTTCAAAAAGTGTAACTTGTATAATATATTCATTCATTACACACAGACTGATATATTTCAAATGTTTATTTCTTCTAATGTTGATGATTATAACTGACAACTAATGAAAACCCTAAATTCGATATCTCAGAAAATTAGAATATTACTTAAGACTAGGGCTGGACGATATGGCCAAAATTTTTATCACGATATAGTTCTTAATTTCGGTCGATATCGATATAATTCGATATCGATATAAACAATATAAAAGCCTAAAAAAAAACTATAAACTATACAAATAAATTAATGTTCTCCTTGTATTTGTATTTAGCCTCCAAAAAGATGGAAATCACCATCAAATAAACATAAACTTCTCAACCCAATAATTCTCAGTTGGGTCATCTGGACACTTTCTTTTTTATAGAAACGTTTCACCCTCCATCCTCCATCCAGTTTCTATAAAAAGAAACTGTCCAGATGACCCGACTGAAAATTATTGGATTTGGTACGTGGATTATTGAGCATGAACTTTCTTGCCATAAAATTCTCAACTGTGTCAATATTAATAGTTTTAACTTTAAACATCTTTAAAATTTACAGCATTGAAATTCATAGTTAATTAAATAAAACTTTTGGGTGTTGTTATTTATAAGAAGCTGACATAGAAATCTCATGGAAATTACTTAAGAATAAAAATAACAATCAATTGCATTACTGTATAAAGTAAAATAGTTTTTGAATGACAAAGTTTTGAATATATTGAATAATGTAATGATTGTTCCATATTTAATCTGTTGTATTGAAGTTTGGGGAAAAGCATGTAAAACTATTACAAACCCTGTTTTTTTGTTTTGTTTTTAAAGAGCTACAAGAATTATTAGTAGGAAGTGCTATGGTCACCCAACAAATATTTCATCAGTTTAAATTATTAAAATTTTATGATTTGGTTGAACATAGTATTTTACAAGTCATGTATAAAACTGAAAAAAAAATTACCCCCCAAATATTCAATTAAAATTTGTTTAAAGTTATTAAACCCTGAAGGGAATGTAAATGTTTGTAAAACCTCCATTTAGGACTAGTTTGAAGGAGCTGAGTTGTAAATCAGGAAACAGGATTGTGTTGACTTGATATCACCATAAACATTTCTAAAACTATTTATATGTTTTAAAATATGATTAAATCAAAGTTGTTGGGAAGGTGTGGTGCAGGTGAAGTGAAGGTTGTTGTTTGTAGTTATTTTGTATTTTTTAAACAAGGGGCAGATATTAAAACACTATTTTCGTCTTTCTGCACATTTTCATTCAGTGTTTTTTCTTCTTCTGATGAATTTGTTTTATTTTGAATTTAAAAAACATGCAGCGCTGCTGGGGCTGTTTGTTTACGTCGTAGTTTCAGGGAAACGTTGGCTCAAACTTTATTGTTCTTCATCTTCTGACTCTCATATTCTATCGAGTGGAAACTCTTCAGATTAAACAAGTTAGAATAGATGTTTCCACCGCTAGTTAGAACGACTTTGTCACGTTTTGCAAAATAAAGAAACCGAGTAAGACTCGCTGCAGATGAGACCTGCAGTTTAACAAAACCGAACTACGTCCACACCGACGAATTAGTCTTTCCTCTCATCAGTGATGTCGTCTCTTTCTCTTCGCTTGTGAAACTTTGTTCAGTCACATTCTGACGGTCATGAGCACTCGTTTGACTCGTTTTGAAGCGAAAACTTAACGCGCTTTGGAGACTAGCTTAGCTTTTAGCCTGCTACCGCTAACGCCTGCTGCTGGAGTGAGCGCTGCGTAACAACGACGTCACCACGCACGTTTTGTGTCACAGCTTTTTCTGTCCGGGCGGGTTGTTGAAGCAGCCGCTCCAACCCGAACAGAAACAGAAAAACGTTGTAAAATCCTATCGAAATATCGAAAATATGCTTAAACTTCATATCATCGTTATTGAATAAAAGTATATCGCGATATTTATCGTTATTGAATTATCGTCCAGCACTACTTAAGACCAATAAAAAAAATATATATATATATTTTTAGAAATGTTGACCAACTTAAAAGTATGAACATGAAAAGTATGAGCATTTACAGCATCAATACTTAGTTGTTGCTCTTTTTGCCTGGATTACTGCAGCAATGTGGTGTGGCATGGAGTCCATCAGTCTGTGTCACTGCTCAGGTGTTATGATAGCCCAGGTTGCTCTGATAGTGGCCTTCAGCTCTTCTGAATTGTTGGGTCTGATGTATCGCATCTTCTTCACAATACTCCATAGATTTTCTGTGGAGTTACGGTCAGGCGAGTTTGCTGGTCATTTAAGAACAGGGATACCATGGTCCTTAAACCAAGTACTTGTAGCTTTGGCACGGTGTGCAGGTGCCAAGTCCTGTTGGAAAATTTAATCTGCAAGAATAACCTGGGCTCATATGAGCAGTGGCACAGACTGATCGACTCCATGCCACGACGCATTGCTGCAGTAATCCAGACAAAAAGAGCAACAACTACGGTAAGTATTGATGCTGTACATGGTCATTAGGGGTGTAACGATACGCTAAAATCACATTTCGGTTCGGTTCAACTACAAGGAGGGCTCGGTTCGGTTTATTTTCGGTTTATTTTCGGTAAAAAAAAAAAAAGACAAAATAAAGACTTACAAAATGTTTATTTTGAAAATGTGCCAAAAATGTTTGTATTGTATTCTAGTAATAAATAAAAGTGATCCATTTGGATGTATGATATGTTCATTGGGTGTTTGGTGTTTCAGTGTTGGTGTAAATTTTCATACTTTTATACTATTATGAAAAAACTCAGGACAGTGTTACACTTTTACTATTTTATGCTTATGTTTATTAAATGTTTTAGTGTTTAGTGTTTAGATGGTTACTGTTGCACCGAGGGACTGAGAGAAACGCAATTTCGGTCCTGTGTATGTCCTGTACATATTGCAGTTCTGACAATAAAGTTGACTTACCGGTAAGGTTTTTGTTCAATTACTAGAAAAACATTGCATTAGTTAATTGTTTGGATTGAGTTTGCTTTGTTTTTTTTGTTTTTTGAAGAAAAAAAGGGGCAGATACTATAAGATTATTTCTTCTCTCTGCCTCCTTTCATTTTATGTCTTTTATATTGTACACTGTATGTTTAAACGTTGTTTTTTATTGATGTAAAGTGAATAAATTTAATAATAAAAAAAAGCACCTTGATAGCAGTTGATCTGTTTTAACTGTGCTCTCTCATCTACTCCTAGCTCTTTCTTTCCCTTTTAACCCCTTTCTCACTTTTCTGCCTTTGTTTTCTTCTTTGTCTTTTCATCTCGGTGTCCATTACATCTTAAACAAACCCAAAGCAAATTCTAATAATGTTGTATTTATATATCAAGTGGCACATTAAGGTCAGCCATAATGCTCAGCTTGTGAAAGTAAATCTTTTAGGCATCACCTCGACACTCAGACAGTAATTCTGAGTGCCACAATGCCAAACAGGACAAGTGGAGAAAAAAATAAATAAAAAATGAATAAGGGATGTACGTACTGTAGATGACAAGCAAGAGTTGCCGGAGCAACTCTGGCTTGTCACCTACAGCACACATGCAACAAAGAGTATAAACTCAAAGCAAAAGTGATATCTGTCTCCAGTCCATCACAGAGATGCAAAGACAAACGAGACAAACAACCATTCACTCTCACTCACACCTAAGGACAATTTAGAGTTACCCATCAGCCTTCGGTCTGTGGGAGGAAATCAAGAGTATCCGGCAAAAACCCATGCAACACGGAGAAAACATGCAAACTCCACCAAGAAAAGCCCTGGGCCGGGATTCGAACCAGTGACCATCTCACTGAGAGGCAACAGCTCTACCAACCGAGCCACCAAGCCAACAATGGAAAACATGAAAATAGGAAACATTGAACAGTTTTGAGATGCATTTCTGCCATGAAATTCCAAATTAACTGTTTTTATTTTTACAAAAACTGTAGTGTGTTTACTACACACCAATTAAGAATGGGTTTAAGAGATTTGCAAAGCATTGTATTCTATTTTTATTTTACACAAAATCCCAACATTTTAGGATTTGGGGTTGTAACTAATTTTGACAGACAAGTAGGCAGATGTAGGGACTTACCTTCCAGTAACTCAACTTCCTTCCTGTTGCAAAAGAGACCAATTTCTGTTAAAACCCAACCATTTTAAGAAAAAGTTATTTTATTTATTTGAACATTTATTTTATGTTTCTTCATAACTATAAGCAAAGAGTAATTCTTTAAAAAATATTTATGTTCAAGATTTTTCTCTTTAATTAATCTCAGTCGTGATTTAGCCCAAAAGATCTGTCCCTCAAAACGCCACTAAGTTTATCCACCCAACATTTATCACATCAGCCTCTGATGCCATTTTTTTCCTTCTTTCCTCCCTTCCTACTCGCTAAATTTAATGCAGAAAAATTTAACTGTCACTGCTGGACAATAACTGTAAAAAGGACAACTTAAACCAAGTACTAATAAGCAGCCAAAAATATGTGTGAAAACTAAAAGAGACTAAATGAAAATTAAAAAAATAAAGTGTCTGACTCTTGTGACATTATTTAAATGGCATACCTTTTCTTTTTCTTGTAGGCATCAAGTTCATTCATATGATGCATTTCAACAGTATGTTGTTCGCACTGACAGCATAGAGTCTCCAGGTAGTCTAGTTTGCCCTCCATCTCCTCAAAGACACCTTCCAAATGAGCTATACAAAAAAAGGTGAAAAATATGGTTATGCAAAAGGACAGATGTTAAATATTAACAAAATGCAGCATTCTATTTGACGAGCACTTCCTTTATGCGATTCAACATGTCATGTGTGGTAATCAACAGTTACTTGAAAACAAGACTGGTGTCTTTCTCGCGTTCAGCCCCTTGGTACACTGATGAGCTGCGCAAGATGAAGGCAACTGGCCGTGCTATTGAGAGACGTGTAAAATCATCTGGTCTCTCTGTACATAAGCAGGCATACAAAGAACATCAGAAAGCGTACGCCTATTCTCTTAAAGAAGCACGCTCCAAATATTATTCCAACATCATCAACACCTGCCCTGGAAACTCTAAACAGCTCTTCTCCACAATAACTCATCTGCTTAATCCCATTAAACAAACTCCTGAGGAATCTGTTCAAAAATGCAACCTGTTCCTTTCATTCTTTAAAAACAAAGTTGACTCTATCAGATCTCAGCTCCACAACCTCCCTGATCTTCGTTTGCCATCTACCCGTCTACATCCTGGGTCCCTGAGCAGCTTTGATGAAGTTGTTCAGAGTGAAGTGGAGACCATCCTCAAGAAAATGAAGCCTTCATCCTGCGCCCTGGATCCCTTCCCCTCATCTCTCATAAAATCCAATCACTCTGCAATAAGCCCATTAATCACACAAATAATAAACACGTGTCTACAATCTGGTCATGTTACACTTCCTCTAAAAACTGCCATCATTAGACCTCTTTTGAAAAAATCTAATTTGAATCCCGACATTTTTTCTAATTACTGCCCAATTTCCCACCTCCCATTTTTGTCTAAAATGCTGGAAAAAGCAGTTGCTGCTCAGTTGCAGGACCACCTACAACAACACTCTCTGTAGGAGAAGTTCCAGTCAGGCTTCCGTGCAGCTCACAGTACTGAGACTGCATTGCTGAGAGTTACCAATGATGTCCTCATGGCTGCTGACACTGGTTCTCCCTCCATCCTTGTCCTCCTTGACCTCACTGCAGCCTTCGACACTGTGGACCATAGTATCCTCCTCCACCGTCTTCATGTGGAGGTCGGTCTCTGTGACACTGTCCTGGACTGGTTCAAATCTTTCCTCTCCAATAGGCTGGAATGTGTTAAGCCCCCAGTATAGCTCTGCGTTGGGCCGAACGCCGCTCCACGCCGTGCGAACGCCGCGGCACAAACCTTTGAACGCGGGCGTGAACGCGCCAAGCTCAAATTTTACGACCGCTTACGCGCGCGTGTTGTCTCACAATAAACTGCCCGGCGCCGACTGTTTTGTATGAGACACAAATGTATTAAATTCCCCCTCTTCATCTCTGATCTGGACTTTTCTTTTGTTTTTTTTGCCAAAAGTCAAGTGATCGCTTCCTCCTTGATGAGAAATGAATGAATTTGTCACGAGCGAACTAAACTCATGTCCAACATGGCTGCGGGAGGCTCTAAATATTTCCTGGTGTTCTGGTGTGCTGGACCAGCGCTCCCTGTTTTTATTTTATTTTTTAGAACTTTTTATTAACATATAAACACAGAAAACCGCTGCTACAGCCGTTCCCCACCCGACCTGTCAATCAATTCAGTAGGCGTGTCAGCAAATGACCAATCAGCGACCTCAATTTGTCCCGTAGGTAAACGTTCCGCCCTGCTGCTGCTCAAATGACGTCAAGAATTTGGAGCGGAAACGCTGGAGCTTCACGCTGAGCTATGCTGTGAACTGCCTGCGCAGCACGTGCGCATCGAGCGGCCCAATGCAGAGCTATACTGCGGGCTTTAGTCTTGGCATTGCCACGTCCCAGACAGTCTGTGTCTCCTGTGGTGTTCCTCAAGGGTCAGTTCTGGGGCCCCTGCTATTTTCCCTTTACATGCTGCCTTTAGGTCAAATTATTAATCAGTTCAACATTTCTTTTCACTGTTATGCCGACGATACACAGCTTTACATCAGGACTGGAGCATCATCATCATCACCATTGTCATCTCCATCTTCACTCACTGCCCTCTCTACCTGCCTGGAGGAAATAAGGGCATGGATGAATCAGAACTTTCTTCAATTAAACTGCTCCAAGACTGAGGCCATACTGATTGGCACCCCTCACCAGGTACAAACATCAACTATAACAACAATTTCCTTTTCTGGACAAGACATCCCCCTCTCCACCTCTGTTACAAATCTTGGAATAAAAATGGACTCTCATCTTACATTTGAAAATCACATTAAGCATCTGTTTAAAACCTACTTCTTCCATCTTTGTAACATCTCCAGACTTCGCCCTTCTCTGACTTTTCAGAGTCAGAGTCAGAGTCAGAGAGAATTTATTGTCATTTGCACCGCATGTAGTACATGTGTTGAAAACGAGATTATGTACACAGGGTCCCAGTTACATCCAACAACAAATGCAAGAGAAAAACAATAATAACATCTAGGATTAACTAAGAGAGACATCAGCTAGTAATACACTAAGCCCTAATGTAGTAGAAAAACATCATTATAAACAGCAGCACGAACATGAGTCATTATGAGCAGATGGTCACAGATGAACGCAGCAACAAGAAACAGATCAGTATCAACATGATGTGACATTTTGCAGTGTTTATTCTTATTATTTATTTATTCATGAGTCTGACAGCCTCAGGGTAGAAGCTGTTCCTCAGTCTAGTGGTTCTACATTTGATGCTCCTCAACCTCCGTCCCGAGGGGAGTGGTGCAAAGAGTGAGTGTGCTGGGTGAGTGAGGTCTTTCATGATGCAGGTGGCTCTTTTTCTGCATCTGGAGGTGTAAATGTCTGTGATGGTGGGGAGACTGACTCCAACAGACTTCTGTGCAGCCTTCACCACTCTCTGTAGAGCTTTCCTCTCTGCAACTGTGCAGCCTCCATGCCACACGTTGATGCTGGAGCACAGGACGCTCTCCACTGCACACCTGTAGAACGAGGTGAGGACTGAGCTTCTCAGACCAGCTCGTCTCAGCCGTCTGAGGAAGTAGAGTCTTTGATGTCCTTTCTTGATCAGGCTGGTGGTGTTATTGCTCCAGCTGAGGTTATCATTCAAGTGTACACCCAGGTACTTGTAGCTGGAGACCACCTCCACCGCAGATCCACCTATATACAGTGGGGTGTGGGTGTGTTTGTTCCTTCTGAAGTCCACAATCATCTCCTTCGTCTTCTTCACATTCATGTGAAGGTTGTTCTCTTTGCACCAGCTCTCCAGATGTTCCACCTCCTGTCTGTAGCTGGATTCATCATTATCTGTGATGCATCCCACCACAGCTGTATCATCTGCAAACTTAACAATATGACAGCCTGGATGTGTGGCTGTACAATCATATGTGAGCAGAGTGAACAGAAGAGGGCTCAGCACACATCCTTGAGGAGAGCCAGTGCTGAGGGTGATGGTGGAGGAGGAGAAGTTGTGGATCTTCACGGACTGTGGTCTGTTTGTTAAGAAGTCTAGTACCCAGTTACAGATGGAGGGGCTTAGTCCAAGTGTGGATAGTTTGTCTATCAGAGTTTGGGGGATCATGGTGTTGAAAGCAGATGTGAAGTCCACAAAGAGCAGACGCACGTATGAGTCCTTCTGATCCAGGTGGGTGAGAGCAGTGTGGACCACAGAGGAGATGGCGTCCTCTGTTGATCGGTTCTCGCGGTATGCATATTGATGAGGGTCCTCGCTGATGTTGACGGTTGTCTTGATGTGGGACATGACCAGTTTCCTGATGCTGAGAAACTCGTCCATGCCTTTGTCTCCTCTAGGCTCGACTACTGCAACTCCCTGTTTATTGGAATCCCTGGCAAAAACCTTCAGAAGCTTCAATATATTCAAAACAGTGCAGCAAGGATTTTATTGAGAGTTCGTAAATTTGAACCTATTACGCCCATTCTCCATAATCTTCATTGGCTTCCTGTCGCCTACAGAATTCAGTACAAAACTGCTCTCATTCTCCGGTGTATAATACGCACTTTTTTTGCTCATTTGAATATCCTGCGTATTATACACCGAAGCGTATTATCTATGGATTTTTTCCCATATTTTTAGACCCATTTTTAGCTGTGATTCGCCGTTTTTCATTTTGGCCAAAAATGGTGCAGTACCAGTTTTGGCCGCTATGGGCGCTAATGCACCCTGTAGTCTGTTTATTCAAACTGTTTAAATTCATGCTGAATAGCAAATGTTATTCCAAAATGTTATTCATGAAGGATTTCCCTTCTCAAACCTGCAGTGAAGATTCAGTGACACTGTTTATCTCATTTTAGTTTGAGCTCAGGACAATCTCCTCAGAAGAGACTTTTGTTTTTGTCCTAATTAATAATCAGATGAACAATATCTGTTTTTGCTATTATCATTAACATAGGTCCCATATGTGACGCTTTAATGACGTTGTTTTAACCAAACCAACAGGTTAACAGTGTTGTGTGTAGTGTTAAGATCAGTTTTTATCATAAAATGCTGACATCTGAAACTAACACTTTATCTTTCTGACAATTTGTAATGTTTGATTCAAATTAAAAGTAATAAAAGTATTACTGTCCCTTCAGGAATAACTCACAAAAAGTTCATTACTGAGAGCGATCAGAGAAATGTTTCTGAGGTCTGAGGTTGTATCACTGCAGTTTCAATGGGTTTGGCGCCATCTAGTGGCCATAAAAAAGACTGTCACGGCAGCGCGTATTATACACCGAAGCGTATTATCTAAGGGTTTTTCTGATTTATTCCCAAAAATATGACAAAGCGTATTATACACCGAAGAATACGGTACACATCAATGCTTACACGGAACTTCACCAGATTATCTAAAGGACATTCTTGCACAATATTCATCCACCCGGTCTCTACGATCACAGAACAGTAATCTCCTTCACAGTCCACAAACCAAATTAAGGACCATGGGAGACTGCACATTCTGTGTGGCTGCCCCCTGCCTGTGGAACTCCCTCCCTGACTACCTGAGAGCTCCACAGTCTGTGGTTGACTTTAAACAAGGCTTAAAGATTTTCCTTTTTAAGTGAGCCCACTCTGCCTCCGCATGATTTTATCTTAGATCTTAGTTGATATTATCATTATTTTTAATTGATTTTATTATTGATTTTGTTGTTTTATCATTGATTTTATTTATGATTGAGAATTAACTTTCTTATCATTGATTTTACTTTATTTTATCACTTGTTTTTATTCGATCTTTGATTTTGGTTGCACTTTGTAACACTTTGAGATTTTTGTTAATGAAAAGTGCGTTATAAATTAAATTCATTATTATTATTATTACAGTTTCATTCTTATATCTTACAAAGGGCAAAGCTGGAAGAGTCACCCAATAATGAACAGTTTCATCTCTGACTGGGTGGGGCTTAAGAGATGTCATGAATCAACAATACCAATGTGTCTGGAAGTGCTCACTGATCAATAAAAAAACAGGTGTAGATCAGAGGATGTATCATAGAGATACTGTATAACTGTTAGAATAATGTAGAGAACGCACTGGAGTCAAATGTTAAACAAAAATACCAATGTGTCTAGAAGTGCTCACTGATTATGCACAATAAATCTGGCGCATATCAGATGATGTATCAATGAGATATAACAGTTAGAATAATCTAGGGAGCGCACTGGAGTCATTTGGTAAACAATACCAATGTGTTTAGAAGTGCTCACTGGTGATGCACATTAAATGTGGTACAGATCGGATGACGTATCACTGAGATACAACTGTATGAATAATGCAAGGAGAGCTGTGGTGTGAAATTTTAAACAACAATATTGTTTGAAGACTAATTACATACAATAAATTTGGTACAGATCGGATGATGTATCACTGAGATACAACAGTTTTCAAAATATAGGGGGCACACTTGAGTCAAATGTTAAACAACAATAGCAATGTGTCTAGAAATGCTTACGATGATGCACCAAAAATCTGGTTCCGATCAGACAATGTATCACTGAGATATAACTGTAGGAATAATGTAGGGGGCACTGTGGAGGCTATTGGCCCCTTATTCCTGTTCAAGGAGTGGATAATGATCGATCATTGGGATTTTGGTGTACCTCTGTTCAAATCTGTGGAATTTATAACTAAACGTATTGCAACGGCATCACTACTGAATTTATAATAATAATAATAATAATAATAAAAATCAAATATAATAATAATATATATGATAATAATAAACTTTATTTGTATAGCACCTTCCTACAATGCCTTGCATTGACCAAGGTGCTTAACAGGATAGAAAATATAAAAACAGGTACAATAAATCAGTGAAAATAAAAACAGCAGCAATAAAAGGAGGCAGTGGAAATAAAAATGCTACATACTAAAATACCAAAAGTAATAAAAGTTACACACTGAAAGCTTTTTTGAACAAGTGGGTCTTCAGTCTGGTTTTGAACAGAGTCAGATCAGAGGTGGCACGCAGCTCAAGGGGGAGGCTGTTCCAGGCTTTTGGGCCGGCAACAGAAAATGACCGGTCTCCCCATTGTTTGTACCTTGAGCGAGGCACCTCCAGCAGGTGTTGACTGGCAGATCGTAAATCTCTGCCGGGCTGATGGGCTTTCAAAAGTTCTGAGATGTAGAGAGGTGCAAGTCCATTCAGAGCTTTGAAAACAAACAGCAGCAGCTTGAACTGTATCCTGAACTGAACCGGGAGCCAGTGTAAAGAGGACAGGACAGGAGTGATGTGTTCATATTTTCATGTGTTGGTCAAAAAGCGGGCGGCAGAATTTTTTACAAGTTGTAAACGGGAAATAGAAGATTGATTAATTCCAACGTACAAAGCATTACAATAGTCAAGTCTGGATGTCACAAATGCGTGGATGGCTTTCTCCAGATCACTATGGCTAAGGAGTGACTTTACTTTAGAGAGCAGACGGAGTTGGAAAAAGCTGGTCTTGACAACAGAACTGATCTGTTTATCAAGCTTTAAGTTGGAGTCAAGCTGCACTCCAAGATTTCTGACCACCTGGTTAAAGTGGGGGAGGGGAAAACCGAAACTGGGACTGGGAAAGATGTTGCTGGTGTCACCGGGTGCACCAAACAAAATGCATTCGGTTTTATCAGTATTTAGGTGGAGGAAGTCTTGAGAGAGCTAGTGCTTAATGTCATTTAAATAGTTGACAAGAGTGTTTGAACTGAGTGAGGGATTGAGAGTGACCAGCAGATAGATTTGTAGATCGTCTGCATACAGATGAAAAGACAGATTGTGGCGTGCATTGATTGATCCTACTGGCAGCATGTAAAGAGAAAAGAGAACTGGCCCCAGAATGGATCCCTGTGGTACGCCAGAGGTCAGAGGGATTGATGAAGAGGAGGACAGATCACCTATCATGACAGAAAATGTTCTGCCTGTTAAGTATGATCTGAACCACTCAAGCATAGCTCCCTGGAGGCCAACCTGCTGAGAAAAATGGGTGATTAGTACTTGATGGTCGACGGTGTCAAAAGCTGCTGAGAGGTCTAACATAACCAGCAGAACAGGGCGGTTGTCACTAGAGGGCGCTAGGGGCGCCGCCCCTCTGGAACCTGCAACTCTTCACCATTTGAATATTTAATTTTTTTAAAATAAAAATGAAATAATAAAATAAAAATATTTCGAAATGTATGCATATATGTTTTTAGTTGTGTAGGATAAATATTTTATGAGTAATGATGTGTTATATTGTTTGTTTCAAAAAACGTTTTCTGATTGTGACATACTTCCAGTTCTCCGTGGGCGCCGGCAGCTTATCCATTGACTCTCATTATCGGGAGCGCATGCGCAGTTATGTCCCAACTTTACAAAACAATTGGAGTCTTCAGGGCGCAGTTTTCGCCGCCCTTGAGCCTGGACTCGTCTAACGTGATCGCTACGAATCGACAGCGTGTTTCCGGTCGTTTATTTATTAATTAAATTTAAATTTTTTTCTGGAAAATGAGCCGTGCAGTGACAAGCAGGCTGGCTGCAGGTACGTTTTGAATCATGGTAAATGGAGCTTATTTATATAGCGCTTTCCAGCCCCCTGTGAGGAGCCCCAAAGCGCTTTATAATACCAACCATCCACCCATTCATTCAGACATTCATACACCGGTAGTGGTAGCCTGCCTTGCAAGGCGCCATCCAGACCTACCGGGAGCAACTCGTGGTTAAGTGTCTTGCCCAGGGACACAACGACACATGGTGGGCGGATGCGGGATTCGAACCTCCAACCTTCCGATCAGGGGTCGACTGCCATTACCACTACACCATGGCCGCCTCATGAAAGCCCTTTATCTAATGTCTATTTGCATTTCTGACTTATTCTAAACTTTTATATAGCTGTTTGTGAAAAAGCCTTCAGCGGACTGTTTATTCTGGTGAATTTGTTTGTGGAGCTAACATGCTAATGCTAGCCTTTATCTAATGCTTATTGCTATTCCTGACTGATATGGCTCTCAACTAGATGTTACAAAAGTGTTTTCTAAACGTTATGTGTTTAACAAAGGCTTTATTCTTACATATTATTATTCAATTATTGTTGGGTTTTGAGCAGATTTAGCTGCATCTGAATATTTGCTACTTGTTAAAACTCATTAAAAAGAAATCGGTCCTGCAGAAAAATGCTCTGATGCCACATTCAGTAATTATCTAAAACCAGAAAGTTCTTCAGACTCAAATGCACAAGTGTAACTTGGAAAAGTCTTGTCTGATCATTATTCCAATGAACATCACGAAAATCTACTTAGGAATTACTTTGTTTTGAAGCAAGTTATTTTAATTCTTCCGGCTCCCGGCAAAGCAGGTTGCATCTCTTTCTGCTCTTCACCTCCCTGGTTTTCCCCCTCCCTGCTTCTGCATTTGTCTCGTCTGTAACTCTTCAGCGCTCGCTCAAACCAATTTGGAAATTGATTTATTTGCGTGGGCCGTTTACTCTATCAATATTATTGATTAAAAAAAATTCTGCGAAGCGCACCGGCCAGGGAGAGCCGGCGTGCCCCATCGACACGCAGGCGGTGAGCTACATTATGGACTCGAGGAGCGAGTAGAGGTTAATGTGTCTGGCCGTTATTTCTGTCGAGGACGTGGAATATCTGTGGATTATTGGGATACTGGTGGCCGTTGCTCTACCTTTTGGCACTCGCTGAGGTTTCTGCCACTGAAGGCTGAGGAGGACTGCCGCGATCGGCGTGCTGGCGAGACTTCCTGCTCAGCGAAGATTCTTTGATCCGGGCTATGACCTTCCCAGTTGTTGTGCGAGCTGAACCGCACGGTAGGAGCAGCGGTGGCAGCCGCGAACCTGCGGTGTGTTTTGGGACTCGTTTACAACCGTCCGGCCTCAAACAGGGCACATATGGAGGAGACTGTAGCTCGGAACCTCAAATGTTTCGGCGATTTGGACTCAGAAACAGCACCTGGACTTAAGACTGCAGTCAAAAGTACATTGTGGACTGACCTGAAAATAAATAAAGCAACTATCTAATCTGGACTCTGAACGACCTTGAAATGAAGGCTGTCTGCAAATCTTCTCCTGGAGTCGAAAGCTGCTGAGAACTCGCTGCCCTCCCCCCCCCCACCCCCAGAGGTCTCTGTGTGTGCGTCTCGGATGGAGCCGAGCTGTGAGACCTGCGAACTGTGCTTATCTGGAAACGATTACTCACAGACTTAATCTCCCTGCTTGTCGTCATCGCATGCCATGTCCTGTCTAAATGTGCTAAGCTGGTAGAGTTTTTGGACTTTATCATGGAGTGTCTTGTGACAAATTTGTGATATTCTTTTTTGAATACCACGTTTACCCGATTGTGTGTGTTTCCTTTTTCCATATCTGATTGTTTGCGGCGCGGTTTCAAACTGCTGCGGCTTCGTGCGTACATCTCTCTTAAGATTGTGCGTGCGCCAATTGCATAACCTTGTACCTCGGTGCAAAACGTGCCAATAAAGATATATTCTATTCTAATATAATGATTGTCAGTTGTTTATGTGTTAATGTTATGATTATCAGATGTTCATGTGTTAATATTATGATTATCAGATGTTCATGTTTTTAACTCAAGCTTATGTACAAAAGTTGAGCTGAAGTCAAACCTGTTAAATATCAGACAATATAAACTTTTATATTCAACAGATGTCTGCTATATCAATCAATCACCTTTATTTTACCAGGTAGGGTCCGTTGAGATCGAGCTCTCTTTTACAAGGGTGACCTGGTCAAGTGGTCAGCAGCACACGTCACATGGTAATTGACAATAAGCATTTGCATTTACCAACAAAGATGGTTTTATGAACCGGTTTGTAGCAGCCCTGAATTATTTTTCTTCCACCGTACAGGACATGGCAGGAGGTGATAATGAAGGGATCCTCTGGTCCAGCCTGGATGTTTCTGAGAAGTCCAGAGACGCCACCGCTACAACCCACATAATACCCAAATAATAATACAGTACAATAGCAGTGAGGAGGCTAGAAGCAGCTCTGTTCAACCAGTTACCATTCTCTGACTGATTACATTTTTAAAATAAAAAAAGGTGTTCAATACAGAAACAACTGGACTTTATTTGTAGCAAACAAAGTCCAGTTGTTTCTGTATTGAACACCTTTTTTGATTTTATCATGTCCTGGATGACTGAGAATCTTCACCAGCATACATTTTTAAATCCCCAAGTAAGAGCAGTCGAGGAAGCTGTGATTTAAAATCAGAAGATTTACTGTAATGCTATAATGTAAACAGTGTTTAAATCTTGTGTGTCATTTAGCTCGAGTGTTATACGTTTTCTACAGCAATGTAACATGGTCATCAAATTTGTGTTTACTAAAATTGTTAAAATAAAACTGGACTCTCTCTGAGCCTGTCTTACATAAAAATACACATTTTTTGGGGTGATAATACAATAAGAAGACAAAGTCAGAATTTGTTGAACATTTTATTTTCTTACAAGATTTGGTTCACAGAACATTGGTGCTATTCACAGCGTCAAGTCACAACAGAAGTAGTCTCAGGGCACTGAACAGAAACAATCAAATATAAAAATAATAAGTTAACAGAAACTTTCAAGTAAAAATAATAACACTTTTTATCTGAAGGGACTACGGTACTTTGAGTTTAACTCCATGTTATAAAAGAGCTACAGTAGTTAGCCAGAGTTCTTTCAGGATGAAATAATTTGAACTTCTGTTTGAATTTTAACTATGAACTTTTTCCTTTTTGTTAAATTTTCTATGAATTTAGTATGTGTGTTCTGGATAGACATGTTTGCTGGATGTGGGAGAAGATTGAACACAAATACTGTATGAGTATGCAACATTAGATCTGACAGCAAAGGATAAGTCTTGTGTTGGTTCCACAGCAGCAGGGTCCTCCTCAGATCAGACAGAAAACATCTGGTGGAATGTCCTGTCCATCTGCAGCCCTCTCTCCACTTGTTTCTTCATGGACATTATGTTCTGTGAGTCTTCCTCAGCAAAATCTCCTCCTGGACAGACTGCAGGGGAGATTGTTCCTAAACAAACAACAGTTCATCAGTATTATAAGTAAAAAGAGATTATTAAATCATTTTTAAGATTGAGAATGTATATAATTTCATCACACTTACACTGCTCCTTCATTCTTAAGCCTTTCCTCAGACTGCATGGTGAGTGACCACATCATCTCCACAGTCTTCCTGTGTTGATCACAAAGAAAATTACTAGCATTTAGAGTTCAGAGTTTAATAGCAGAAAATACAGTTGTGCCTGAATGACATTTCACCTGCTTACTCATCTTTGGATCTGCTCCCAGACACATCATCCATCTAAGGTGGGGTTAACTTATTTGACAAGTTGTCCATGGTAGGTGGTGTGTACTTGTGCTGATGGTTGTCCCTGCAAACACATAAACACGCATGTCACATTAGCTTAGCATGAACAATTATTAGCACCTAAATGTTGGTGATTCCACATCTGAGAAGGGGATGAAACCTTTTCACAGCATATTCTGTAACTGTTCTGTGTCTCTATTCATTCAGTAACACTGATGTACAGTATTTAACTTAGACGCTGTGGAGCCAAGCTAACAATGTTAGCCATTGATTTCAGGTCGTTTATCCAAGAAAAAAATACGAGCCAACGTTAGCATCGTGTTAGCATTTGAGTTGACCTACCGCTTTAAATAGAATATAACCTGTTAGCTGCCTTAATGTTTGTATGAGACGTAGTTTATAGTTTATTACCTGATATAGAGAAGACGTTACTTCTGAGGAACCCTGTCTGGATGATGAAGGTAAAATAATCCGATGCAGCTCGTCAAAGACGAGCCACTTTGTTACTTCACCCTCCTTTGCACGATACAAAATTATTGCAAGTACTGCACTGAGCAGACTGCTGGTCATTTTATTAAAATTAAGCCACGCTTTTGACCACAGCAAACTCTTCTTCTTCGTGTTTTTTGTTCTTCTTCTTCTTCTTGTGTTTATTGGCGGATTTCAAGCAACTGATAGGTGCATACCGCCACCTACTGAGCATGAGCGTGCACCTCATGGCCACTTACCCTAACAGTAAATGTAATTTTCTTTTAATGTTAGTGTTTTGTAAAAATATAAGCAGTGCTTTTCTTATTCTTGTTGTTTTGTCCTTATCCCCTTCATTTCCTAATATTTTTATTTATTTATTTAAAAAAAATTTGTTTGTAGAAATAGCCCCCCTGGTGGCTGATGTCACCAGCCACCACTGCAGAACAGGTTTTTTTGCATCCAGGGACAAAAGGATGTCATTCTGCACTTTGAGCAGTGCCGATTCAGTGCTGTGATGGGATCTGAAGCCAGACTGAAATTTTTCAAACGGGTTGTTGTGCTCTAGAAAATATTGTAGTTGAATAAAAACAATATTTTCTAGGACCTTCGATAAAAATGACAGATGGGAAATTGGCCTGAAATTAGAGAGAGCTGTAAGATCTAAGCCTGGTTTTTTGAGAAGAGGCCTGACCACAGCATGTTTAAAAGCAGATGGCACATAACCTGAAGTTAGACAGCTGTTAATGAATGACAAAAGACAAGGACCAATTACATCAAAGGACTGTTTGAACATTTTTGATGGAATGATGTTCAGAGTAGTTTGTTGGTTTCATCTGCTGAACCACCTTGATGAAGTGAGGCAGTGAAACCAGGTCCAACTGGTCAAAAACAGCGGTGGTTATTGCAGATACACATGATTGGACAGTGTTTGATGGGCTGACAATGTTCTACCTGATAGTCAATTTTGTTGACAAAGTAACTCAAAAAATCGTCAGAGGTAGACTGTGTGGCAGTTTTCATAACATTGACAGAAAGATTGATGACAGACTGAATTGTACTAAATAGCATCCTCGGCCAGTTGCAGCTGGTGGCAATTAAATTGGAGAGGTATTGTGACTTGGCGTGCTTAACAGCATGTTGATATCCCCAGAGACAGTCTCAGTATTCCTTGGGAGACATGAAGCCGGTCCTTCCTCCATCTGCGTTCTGCTTTCCTGCAATGTTGTCGAAGAGCCCGAGTTGATTCGTTGAGCCATGGAACTGGTTTGATCTTTGAGGAAGTCTTTTTGCGAGGAGCGATGGAGTCCAAGATCGTCGTGCAGGTGTGATGGAAGGAGGTGATGAATTCCTCTGGCTGTAGAGATGGGTACAGGCTGACAGCAGAGTATAAGTCAGTGTTCTTAAAGGCATCAGTGAACTGACTTGGAGTGGACGGGGTGATGGAGTGGCAGAGACGTGCTGGGAGAACAGCCTTTACTGCAAGAGGAGTGGAAAATTCAAATATGATGGGAAAGTGGTCTGAAATACAAGTGTCCAGAATCTCTACAGCAGATATGTGCAGGCCGTGTGAGATAATTAAATACAGTGTGTGACCATGATTGTGTGTGGGCCCTGACACAGACTGCGACAGGTTAAAAGAGTCGAGAAGGTGCTGAAACTCATATCCAAGTTGATTATTTGGACAGCAGACATGGGTGTTGAAATCTCCACAGAAAAGCAGACTGTCAAATTTTGGCAGCAGTTCTGAGAAATCACTGAGGAAATCCTTGTTGTATTTTGGTGGGTGATAAATAAGCCCATACAGTAGTGGTTTTGCAGATTCCAGCACAAACAATATGATCTCAAAGCTGCTGTAGGTTTTAGAAGGTAATGAGCGACACTTGAATGCATCACTGAACACAACAGCGAGGCCGCCCCCCAGGCCGGACCCTCGCGGTGCGTTCAGGTAGGAGAAGGCAGGTGGGAGGAGCTTGGAGAAGGCGCTGTTGTCCTCTGGTTTCTGCCAGGTTTCAGGCATCAGAAACAGATCCAGAAGATGAGTGGAGATCAGATCACTTAATATAAAAGTTTTATTTGTGATCGATCGGGCGTTAAACAGTACTGCACGCTGATTTGTCACGCCGATACACCCACATCCTCCAGCGAAAATATTTTGTAATTTTAAGATCGATGTCGGAGCTTGGTGAGCATTGCCAGTAGTAAGTCAGACTCATTTCCGGTGAGAGTTGGACTCCGCCAAGGTTGCCCTTTGTCATCGATTCTGTTCATAACTTTTATGGACAGAATTTCTAGGCGTAAGGTGTTGAGGGGATCCGTTTTGGTGGCCTTAGAATCACTTCTATGTTTTTTGCAGATGATGTGATCCTATTGGCTTCATCAGATCGTGATCTACAGCTTTCACTGGAGTGGTTTGCAGCCGAGTGTGATACGGCCGGGATGAGGATCAGTTCCTCCAAATCCGAGGCTATGGTCTTGAGCCGGAAAAGGGTAGCATGCCCTCTCCGGGTCGGGGAGGAGGTCCTGCCCCAAGTGGAGGAGTTTAAGTATCTCGGGGTCTTGTTCACGAATGAGGGAAAACTGGAGCGTGAGATCGATAGGCGGATAGGTGCAGCGTCCGCAGTGAAGCGGGCGCTGTACCGGTCTGTCGTGGTGAAGAGAGAGCTGAGTCAAAAGGCAAAGCTCTCAATTTACCGATCGATCTACGTTCCCACCCTCATCTATGGTCATGAGCTTTGGGTTGTGACCGAAAGAACGAGATCTCGGATACAAGCGGCTGAAATGAGTTTTCTCTGCAGGGTGTCTGGACTCTCCCTTAGAGATAGGGTGAGAAGCTCAGTCATCCGGGAGGGACTCAGAGTAGAGCCGTTGCTTCTCCACATTGAGAGGAGCCAGTTGAGGTGGCTCGGGCATCTGGTTAGGATACCTCCTGGACGCCTCCCTGGTGAGGTGTTCCGGGCATGTCCCACCGGGAGGAGACCAAGGGGAAGACCTAGGACACACTGGAGGGACTATGTTTCTCGGCTGGCCTGGGAACGCCTTGGGATTACCCTGGAGGAGCTGCTCCAAGTGGCTGGGGAGAGGGAAGTCTGGGCCTCCCTACTTAGGTTGCTACCCCCGCAACCCGACCTCGGATAAGCGGAATACAATGGATGGATGGATGGAATTTTAAGACCAACTTATTAAAGCTGCAAGCAGCATTGAGGCCCTCGTAGCATAGCACCGCTCCAGCCTTATTGTGGCAACCGCGGGAGCTCCAGCTAATCTGTCCAGTTGCTATCTTGAACGCTCTCCTGTTAACCCGTTAGCCAGGGAGCGCATTTGCCAAATCTTCTAAATCACCTGTGAACTCAGGAGCTCCAGCAATGCCTCCCGGTCGCAATGGTGAACGCTCCCATTCCATTCCCGCACACATCCACCAGAGTGCCCACTCCACCCATATCAGTTCGAGTCCAGATGTAAGCCTTCCAAGTTTGACTGAAATGCAACTTTCTGGACAGGAGTTTTTGGGATTTCCTTTTTTGTGGTGAATGTTTGATGAGCACTTCCATTAGGCTTTTCAACATGTCATGTGTGGTAATCAACAGTTAGCAAATACAGTTTCAGTCTTATATGTTACACAGGACGAAACTGGAAGAGTCACCCAATAATCGTGAGTTTCTTGTGTGAGTGTGCAAGGCTTAAGTGATGTCATGAATCAACTAGGGCTGCAACTAACGATTATCTCAATAATCGATTAATCGGTCGATTATTTTTTCGATTCATCTATGAATCGGCAAAAATAAAAAATTAAAAAAAAGTTTTAATTATCACCTCTTTTTTCCAAAATTTGACTGACATATCAAATCGCACAAAAAACAGGTTGCTACTTGACTATTCTGTTAATAAAATATTGAATAATTAAAAAATAAAGTTAGTCAAATAGCTTCAATAAAAAATAAATGTACACAAACATATATACAAATGTATGATTTATACCTGCACAATATGTAGCTACTTTGTAAAATGTGTTTTTGAGGGACAAGTGTAACCTGGATTAAAGGTGTGGATTGTTTTAACCTGGATGGGGCAGCTGTGGCTGAGTTGTTAGAGCAGTCGTCCTCCAATGCAAGAGTTGGGGCTTGGAATCCACCAGCAGTCACATGCCTAAGTGTCCATGGGCAAGACACTGAACCCCATGTTTGTGCCCCATTGGTGTATGAATGTGAGCTAAAGCTCGGATTTGTCTCTTTAGAATGATTTGTTCTTTGTAATCTAGTAGAGTGCTGTATGAATGGGTAAATGAGGACATGTAGTGCTTTACACTACTATAAACAATGTAAAGCACTTTGAGTATCAATTAGATAGAAAGGTGCTATATAAGTACAGTACAGTCCATTTACCATTACAAGTGTGGATCATTGTAACCTGGGTTAAAAGTGTATCATGGCAGTGAAGTCTTCGTCTTCAACCATCGACAGAGGCCTCATGTCAGTGACGTTCATGTAAGGATCTTTCAGTCTCTGCTGCTTGCTGTGGTGTGCATGATGTCTGTCCATCATGAAGGCTGTCATTGTTTGTTGTTTTCTGGAATGAGAGAGATTTATATGTATTATTCATAATTTACAGTAACTCAAGAAATGCCTTGTTTCACTTACAGTGCTAGGTTAAACACACACGCACGCACGCACGCACGCACACACACACACACACACACACACAGTCACACACACACACACAAATATAAAATACTAATTACATACACTTGAGTAGATGAAATATATTACTGTAATTCCTATTTAAATTTACACATAAACCTTGGCTCTCGACGGAGGCAGTCGCTAGTCCTTTCCTCTCCCCCCCCGCTGCCTGCCTGCAACTCCTCAGCAAAGCACCTCGAACGCAAATTAAGATGGATTGGAGGTTTGGGCATTCGATTCTACGAACAAGATTTCTACAGAAAAAAAAAGGCACAAGGGGAGCCATTCCACCCTCAAAGAGTGACGAAGAGGATACGCCATGGATTCCTGTGGGTGTGGATGGTGTGCGTCTCGCTCTCTGTGCTGTGCTCTGTGGAGGTGAAGAATCTGGATTATATTGGATTACGATGGCAGCACTTTGCTTTTTGGCGTTTGTAGGGCACTGGCCTATCGCAAAAGAGGGAGACTTCAGCAGGACTTAATGCCTGGAGCATCCGACGTCTGGTCTGCGCGGTGACCTCGATAAATCAGCTGTTTGCGAGTTTATCCAGAGGGTGAACAGATCACCCTCGGATTGGGACTCTGGACGCTGTGGTCAACATCTGAGGTCAGAGCTTGGATCAGTGGAAAAAGTCCCGAATTGGATCACTTGGAACAGAGTCGCCCTTACAGACTGAAGGCTGCAGAAATTACAATGTGAGCCTGAAGTGAAAATATTTGTCAATTCTTATCTGACTCCCTTGGAAACAGCCTTGAAAAAGGCTGGATATCTAATTTCTCCTGAGATGTGCTCTACTGTGGACAAAACAGCTGCTCTCTTGTCTTGTCTGCTACCCCCCCCCCCGAGAACTTTTCTATGAGCGTTATCGGAGGCCGGCTGGTCAGACTGTCGCTATCTGGAATGTCTCATGGACAGAAACCTCCCTGCCTCAGTCTCAACATGCAACATGTAACTGTCTTAAATGTGCTTATTGGTATAGTTTTTACTGTGTCATGCGGTGTCTTGGCAGACAAAATGTGATACTTTTTTTTTAATACCAACGCTGTGACCCTCATGGTACTTTCCTTTTTTCACACCTTTGACCTTCATCCCGACACGGATGAGAGAGGCCGCGCTGAAGAACATGTCATGTTCTGAATAAGCAGCAGCTTTACACACTCACCCCATCTTCAGGATGACTGTGCATACATAATCACGCTGTATTGGTGAAAACTGGTGCAATGTTAATAAAAGCTCTTTGAATCTTTTTGAATCAGTCATATGTTCAGATTCCAGTTCATCAGTAATTAGTATTAAAAAACAGTAGTTCAGAAAGCAGACCAGACATATTGACAGAAATACAGCAAACACTATTCAGAATTAACATGATGCGGTTAACAGTTACATTTTTATGGATTCCAGCACACATAGGGATAAGAGGAAATGAAATGGCAGATAGTTGCAAAGGAGGCCACCAAATACAACTCAGTGGAAATAAATGTAAAATTCAGTCGGACAGAAATGAAAAATATCACAAAGCAGAGAATGATGGAAAAATGGCAAAAGCAATGGGAAGAAGAAAGAAAAGGTCGATGGTTCTACAGAATTCAACGAAAAGCTGGAGAAATGAGGAGCGCTGAAAGAAATAGAAGAAACTGTCATCTCAAGACTCAGATTTGGACACACAGGATTGAACAGGACACTATTCATCATAGGGAAACATAACACGGGTAAATGTGACTACTGTGGAGAAGATGAGACCATACAGCTAATGATCTGCCAACAATACCATCATGAAAGAAGACAAATTCATAGACTCAATGCAATAAACGTCAGATTCGACCCTGTAGAGTTGCTACAACAAAACTCAAGTTCTGCAAGCACCAACATTTTGTTGAAATACCTGAAAAGGACTAATTTGTTCAACAGAATCTAAGCGTCAGATTCGACCCTGTAGAGTTGCTACAACAAAACTCAAGTTCTGCAAGCACCAACATTTTGTTGAAATACCTGAAAAGGACTAATTTGTTCAACAGAATCTAAGCGTTATTTATTTATTCATACATCCTTATGGAGAGTTTTTTTTAGCGATATTCCAGTTTACATCCTAAACCAGCAGATGGCGGTAATGTTTCAAAATTTTGAATGCCAACCGCCAAAGAAAACTCAGGAAGAAGAAGACGAAGATAAAAAAGCTATCGTGCTGTACTTTTAGACTACGAGTTACTTTTCTGTAACATTTACAGTAATTTCATCTTCTTGAGTTCGTTTCATTTATAACGGTTTAGTATCTATTGTTTTAAGGAAACTTTAGCTAAGAGAGATGAGGCGACAGCAAGCTAAACAACGAGACGAAGTGGCTACAGAAAACATGGAGTTTCTGGAAACAACAGTCACAGATTATAAAAAGGAACGATGTCGTTTAAAGGACAAACTGCAACACAACGAAACCCAAGATGCTGCTTTCAACCCAGTAGTTCTGCTTCACAGATTAGGTTTGTATCTAAACATTCCTGCTTTTCAGTGTGATTTAGTTGGTGTCCAGCCAGCATACAGGCCATGGTAGCATACATTTAGTCAGGGGCGTGCAGAGCCCACTAAAGGGGCAGGTGCTCAAAAAAAAAAAAAAAAAAAGGGGCACATCTAACCGCATTTTAGGACAGAATATTAACAAAGTCACATAGCTTTCAGAGTTAAATAAACAATGATAAATTACAAAATTGTGAGATATACTATCAAAGCTTAGGAAAACCTCTACATAGAACATACAACTATCCATATGTAAAATATTTTATTAGTAATTTCTTTCTGCAGGTCTACTTTGTTATAGGAAAGCATTGCAATATTCAAACCTGCGATTTAGCAATATATGTAAATCAGAGCTACACCACCAGATATATTTTGTCTTTACATAATTACACTATTAAAAAAAAAAAAAGATGGCGGCTGAGCAGAGAGGACGTTTGTAGTCAGGCTCTGCCAGTACTACCTCCAAAAGGAGTATTTGGAGAGCTTGTACTCGCAGTTTTTTTGCGCTGGATGTACAAAGAGGAGTGCTGAAAAAGCTGCGGAAATTGGACTGGAGCATGCGATCCAGAATTATGAATCTACAAGCCAACGTGTCCGTGAGTTTTTGCCGAGAGTTAGCCTAGCGTAGCTACAAACCGGGCTAATCAAAGCTAAACGAGCTGGGTCACCGTAACCGGGTGCCGTAGCTGCGGGCTTCGTGAACAATTAAACCGGAAAAATACGCTGGTTGTTACGAAGAAACGCGGGCCGGCACGCTGGAGGTGCTTTGTTGCAGCGAAAGAACAAAACGGGGCTGGGAGTGGAGGCTACAGGCTACAAGCTAACGCTAGCCATGTGCTGCTGATAAAAGCTAATGCGGCAAAACACCACGGAGTTGGGGATTGTTGCTACGGGCTGAAAATCTGTAGTCTGTGAACTGGTGAGGCCAGAGAGGCATTGGAGTGCTGCTGTGGGACAATAAATTAAATCCAGGCCCCAGATGGATGAAAGCTGAGCTGAACTGGTTGCTGGTGGACAGGACCTGCGCTAAGCTGTTTGTTGTGGACGTGAGCAGAGCAGCAAGCTGGTTATTGTTGGACGTGAGCAGAGCAACTGCAATTGCTGTTGGACGGGAGCAGAGAAACAAGCTGGTTGCTGCTGGACGGGAGCAGTGCAGCGAGCTGGTTGCTGTTGGACGGGAGCAGAGCAACAGGCTGGTTGCTGTTGGACGGGAGCAGTGCAACAGGCTGGTTGCTGTTGGACGGGAGCAGAGCAACAGGCTGGTTGCTGTTGGACGGGAGCAGAGCAACAGGCTGGTTGCTGTTGGACGGGAGCAGTGCAGCGAGCTGCTGCTGGACGGGAGCAGTGCAGCAAGCTGGTTGTACGTGAGCAGAGCAACGTGTGAGTTGCTGTTGGACGGGAACAGGACAGCGAGCGAGTTCCTGAAGACGGAGGCAGAGAGGCGATCGAGTTGCTGTTGGACGGGAAGCAAGCTGGTTACTGATGGACATGAACAGAGCAGCGAGCGAGTTGCTGTGGACGGGAGCAGAGCAGCGAACGAGTTGCTGCGGACGGGAGCGGATCGGCGAGCGAGTTGCTGTGGAACAGTGAATTTCTGTATCCAGACCAGAAGAAGCAGGCGAGATGAGTCCTAGTAGAAAAAAGAAATCGGAGCCACAGAGTCAGGAGTCGGCGAGTAACAAATCGGTGGATAAAAATATGGAGTTAATAGAGGAATTGAAAAATGCAGTAAACGTTCTCAATGTGGAACTTGCAAGTTTGAGAGCTGAGCAAAAAAACTTTAATCAACTGGTAGAGGAGATGAAACAAATGAAAGCTCAGGAGGTCATCAGAGAAGAACGATTAGCTCAATTGGAGCAAAAGTGTGAGGACATGGAACAATACATAAGAGGCGAGAATCTGGTCATTTCTGGACTCGAGCTTAAACGCTGGTCATCGGCTGATGTAACTAAAGGCGTTAACACGAGTGAAGGAGGACTACCAGAACAACTGCAGTCTCTGGAGAATCAGGTAGTCACTTTCTTAAATGGCAAAGACATTGACATTAAACGTGATGACATTTCCACCTGTTACACACTGCCCAATAGAGTTAACAAACTTAAACCTCAGTAGTCGTGAGATTCATTGGAAGGAATCAAAGAAACAGGGTAATGATGCAGTCAAAGAAACTCGCAAAAACTATGGTCTTCATGAATGAACACCTAACTAAAAAAAACGCAAACATTGCACATGCAGCAAGGTTGTTGAAAAAGGAGGAAAAAATAAAAAAAACTTGGACAAGAAACGGAAACATCTGGATCAAAGTACATGAAAATTCGCAAGCTAAAATAATAAAAGAACTGAAAGACTTAGAAACATTTAGATGAGCTCAAAAATGACAAATCACCAATCACTATCACATGTTCATACACAAAAATTGACAAAAATGAACAAACAAACAAATACATTAAAACATGACAGCAACAAACGAAGACTCAGAATTTAAAATATACAATGTTGAAGATATGGTTGATGCAAACTTTTATCCTGCTATAAAAGACTGTGAATACTATAATGAAGAAAAGTTTAATGACATCAATATAACAAATGGAGATCTCTCTATTATTCACATCAATAGTAGAAGTATAAATGCAAATATATCCAAAATAACAGATTATTTAAAACAGTTAAACAGAACTTTTACATTAATAGCACTGTCAGAGACATGGCTTAATGATGAAAACAAAAATAATGTTCACATCGAAGGATATGAATTATATCATTTAAACAGAAACAATAAAAAAGGTGGTGGAGTAGCTCTATTTGTCAAAAATGAAATAAAGTGTAGAATAATTAAAGAAATGTCAATAATTGTTGACAATCTTATGGAAATAATAACAATAGAAATATTAAACGAAAATGCTAAAAACATATCCATAAGTTGTGTATATCGATCACCAGGATCAAATATAGAAATATTCACCGATAAAATCATACAACTACTGGAAAAGAGTTTAAATAAAAAAGTTTTCTTGTGTGGAGACTTTAATATCGACCTGGGAAATAAAACGGATTCAAATAACATCAGCACATTTCTAAATTCAATGTATAGTTTAAATCTTTATCCGTTAATATCAAAACCAACAAGAATTACAACTCATAGTGCTACGATAATTGACAACATTTTCACAAATATAACTAATGGGGATATGATAGGTGGTATCTTAACAACTGATTTAAGTGATCATTTACCAGTTTTCACTATCTACAGAAATGATCAAAACTTTACAAAAGAAGTTACATTTAAGAAAAAAATAATAAACACATCAAAAAAAGCTATGGATCAATTAAAAGATGATTTACAGAAGCAAAACTGGAAGGACGTGTATATTGATGATGTTAACAGATCATATGATGAATTTATGAACATTTTAGAAGCTCTGTATGAAAAGAATTGTGTGCAAAGAAATCGTAGAAAAAGAAATATTGTTGACCAACCTTGGATGACTAAAGGGTTGAGAAATGCTTGTAAAAAAAAAAACTTGTATTTATGTTTCTTAAAAACGAGAACACAACAAGCTGAAGAAAAATATAAAAAATATAAAAATAAATTGGTAATGATTATAAGAAGATGCAAGAAAGAATACTATAGTGATTTATTAAACAAGAGCAATGGTGACACTAAAACAACATGGCGAGTAATAAATGATGTTCTAAAAAGTCATAAAGCAAAAACGAACATTGCAAAATATTTTGTGAAAGATGACAAAGAAATACATGATGAGAATGATATCGTAAATGAATTTAATCAATATTTTGTAAATATTGGATCAAGCCTTGCAGCTAAAATACCAAAAGTAGATAATAAGGTGTGTCATTCAATTAAAAGTTGCACCAACAGTATTTTTCTTAGTGGAACTAACAAAGAGGAAATTATGAAAATGGTAAAAAATCTCTCAGACAAGAGATCAAAAGACTGGGTGGACATGGATATGATGTTCGTAAAAGAAATAATAAGTTATGTTATTGAACCGTTTACATATATATGCAATTTATCTTTTTCAACAGGAATATTTCCAGATAACATGAAAGTAGCAAAGGTAATTCCTCTTTTTAAAAATGGTGATAAATGTGTATTCAATAATTATAGGCCAATATCCTTATTACCACAGTTCTCAAAAATTCTAGAAAAACTATTTGTGACCAGATTGGATCAATTTATTGATAAACAAAATATTTTAAGTAGCAGTCAGTATGGGTTTAGAGAAAAAAACTCTACGTCAATGGCTCTCATGGATTTAATGGAACAAATAACTAATGCTGTCGATCATAAACAGTACTGTGTTAGTGTTTTTGTTGATCTAAAAAAAGCATTTGATACCATTGACCACACCATTCTCCTTGAAAAACTAAATAAATATGGTGTTAGAGGACCAGCATTACAGTGGGTATCTAGCTATTTGAAGGACAGGAAACAGTTTGTGCAAATTAATGATGTTAAATCTGACCTCCGTGATATCACTTGTGGAGTTCCTCAGGGTTCTGTGCTGGGACCAAAGTTATTTATTTTATATGTGAATGACTTGGTAAATGTGTCAGGACTACTTAAATGTGTTCTTTTTGCCGATGACACCACTTTTTTCTGTTCGGGTAATGACATAAAACAGATTTTGGATATGATGAAAACAGAATTTATAAAAATACAAACTTGGTTTAAATTAAACAAATTATCTTTGAATTTAGATAAAACTAATTACATGATATTCAGTAACAAAAAGAGAATTGTTGATGATGATCCATTTGAAATTGAAGATGTTGTGATCTGTAAAGTGAGTGAAGTGAAGTTTCTGGGTGTTATCATTGATGACAAACTGACATGGAAACATCATGTAAATTCTATTAAAAAAAATAGCTAGATCAATTGCAGTACTGTATAAAGTCAGGGATTTTTTAATTGATAAAGCTTTACATATGTTGTATAACACAATCATTGCTCCACATTTAATCTATTGTATTGAGGTTTGGGGAAAAGCGTGCAAAACTATTACAAAACCTGTTTTTATTTTACAAAAGAGAGCTGTAAGAGTAATCACCAGAAAACATTTCAGTCACCCATCAAACACTTTGTTTCTTCAGCTAAACTTATTGAAATTCCAGGAATTGGTAGAATATAGTATTTTATCAGTTATGTATAGGGCTCATAATAACACATTACCTTTAAAGGTATTGTGACATGATTTTGTAAATTTGAATATTTGTCAGAACATATATATCTTATATCATTGAGCTCTGGTCGTTTTTGCATAATAAATTATAAATATGTAAAATTTTTATTCTAAATTATGGTAATGTTTTTCTCTGGTACTTGCTGGGATACACCCCTAAAATTCCGCGCATTTCCGCAATACGTCATCACCAGTCGTCGTCGCCAGTCATCAACGTCACAACGGGCAGAAGGCAGAGCCTTGCCCGTTTGTTTTGTGTGTTAACTGCTTGCCATAGAATTCATTTCCTGAAAGATCGGCTCTTTTTTTTGTGTAACTTGAAAAATGCCGTCACGTTGTAGCGCATTTGTGTGTTCTAATATCAGCAGTGAACAAGTGATTCTTCACAAATTTCCAAAAGATGAGAAACTTCGACAAGAATCAGAATGGACCAGACAAGGACCGGTGGGTTCCTACTCGTATGTCTGCAGCGACCATTTTACTGCCGATTGTTATCTGGAAAGACCTGGTTTACAAGAATCTTTAGGATTACAGGTAACCCTCGAGGTACGACACCTGCGACCTACGGCAACTCAGACTTACGATTTTATCATATTTAATAAAAATATGATTAAAAAAAAAAAAAAATTTTTTTTTTTTTTTTTGTGTGTTTAAAAGTTATTAATTTCATGTGTATAGCACTTTGTTGCAGCTGTGGTTGTTTTAAATGGCTTTATAAATAAAGTATAAATATTAATTTTACGTTTTGATTAGAAATTTATCGTATTATGCAACTTCCGGTTTCCGCTCGCCACTTCCGGTTGCCATTTTACAACTGTACTGCGGTCAATGGAGCTCCAGAGTCTACTGTCAGCTGGCTCCGTGTGCCCGATCAGGGTTGCCTCATACGGATAAATTAGCTGGAAACACTCGGTCAACTCTGTGGACGTCTCAGGTCCGGAGGAGCAGCCGCGGATCGCCCCGCGATCGGCGGCCACAACGCCGCCCGACATGCTAACGACAGCAGCTAACAAAGCAGCTAACACAGGCGAAGACACCGAGCCGACATGCCGCGGAGGATCCATCTGCGGCCGGGAGCTCGCCGCAAATGTCCGCCTGGCAGTCGGGGCCACCGGCTCAAAGTAAGACATTATATTTTTTATTTATTGTGCAGTTCTGTGCGTGTTTATGGCCTTAGTATGTCTGCTTGTTCAGTCTCATGCCATTAAATATGTGTGCGGCGCTCCGTTAGCGGTATAACCGCGACCTATGTCAGAAACGCGGACCTACGACAGGCATGTGTTTTTGGTCCGCGAGGTACGACAACATCGACCTAAGTCACACACGTAGGTCCCTATCCCTGACGTAACTCGAGGGGTTGCTGTACCAGTAAGATTCAGAAGACTTTTAAAACCGGATGCTATTCCTACTATTTTTAAAAGAAAATCTACAGAAGAAAGTCCCACAGGAGCTACCATGCAAACAACGCAGGAAGACTGTCCAGGAGATGAGTAAGTCTTTGTGTAAACATAATCGGAGGTGTGTAGTGTTTTAGATTCTAAACTATATATTTTACGTGAGTTCATGTTGTTTTACTTTATACACTGTGAGTGTATGAAGCCAATTATCACGGCAGATTATTTATGTTCGCTGCTAACAAGCTAGCCGAATCAGTAGCACACACACTTTTCTAATAATGTATTTTTAAATTATGTCTGCATCTGTAGTTTCTTTTTATTCGGGGAGGGATATTAATGAGAGTTTTGGATGATTTACTGTCTTAAAATGATATATCGCTGACGCAACCGGTAATAAAAAGCCGAGGTAGCAGCTAACACACTAGCCGAGATACAGTACAGGCCACGTTGCTATTTATGCATTTTTAAATTATGTCAGCGCAATCGGGTAACATCTGTTGTTTTCTTTTTATTCGGGGAGGGATATTAATGAGAGTTTTGGATGATTTACTGTCTTAAAATGATATATCGCTGACGCAACCGGTAATAAAAAGCCGAGGTAGCAGCTAACACACTAGCCGAGATACAGTACAGGCCACGTTGCTATTTATGCATTTTTAAATTATGTCAGCGCAATCGGGTAACATCTGTTGTTTTCTTTTTATTCGGGGAGGGATATTAATGAGAGTTTTGGATGATTTACTGTCTTAAAATGATATATCGCTGACGCAACCGGTAATAAAAAGCCGAGGTAGCAGCTAACACACTAGCCGAGATACAGTACAGGCCACGTTGCTATTTATGTATTTTTAAATTATGTCAGCGCAATCAGGTAACATCTGTTGTTTTCTTTGTATTCGGGGAGTGTTTATTAATGAGAGTTTTGGAAGATTTACTGTCTTAAAATGATATATCTCAGACGTGACCGGTGTCAGGGACTCTGTTTGCCAAGATGGCTGCTAAGAAACATTAGCCGAGAGCCCGGAGCAAACACGTTGCTAATAATGTATTTTTAAATTATGTCTGCGCGATCAGGTAACATCTGTAGTTTCTTTTTATTCAGGGAGGGTTCATTAATGAGAGTTTTGGATGATTTACTGTCTTAAAATGATATATCTCAGACGCAATCGGACATGCTCCCCATTATTATTTAAATGCACGTTGGAGCGTGCCTTCCCGTAGTCACGTAGGCACGTCACAATGAAGTTTTTGCGGAAATGCGCAGATTTTTAGGGGCGTATCCCAGAGAAAAAAACTACCATAACTTGGAATAAAAATTTAATATATTTATAATTTATTTTGCAAAAACGAACAGAGCTCAATGATATAAGATATATATGTTCTGACAAATATTCAAATTTATAAAATCATGTCACAATACCTTTAAATATACAAAGAAATTTTATAAAAAGAAAAAGTTATTACAATCTCAAAGGGACAGAGATATTCATCAAACCACAATTCAGAACCAGCTTAAAGGGACGGTCTACCTCAATTCAGGGAGTTCGATTGTGGAATGCTCTGGAGAGTGATGTTAAAAATGAAAAATCAATATATACATTTAAGAAAAAGGTCAAAAAGGACTTGCTCAAAAACTATATATGATGTAACCTTCCGTGTTTGTGTATTACACTTGTGTATTACACTTATGTTGTACTTGTGATGTAGCTTAGTGCGTTTGTGTATTACAGTTAGAAAAATTAAGTAGAGTTATTCATTTTGTGAAGCAGTTTGTGTATTACAGTTAGAAAATTAAGTAGAATTATTCATTTTTGTGATGTATTTTGTGTATTACAGTTAGGAAAATTAAGTAGAATTATTCATTTTGTGAACATCTTGATGTTGTGCCATCTTTTAGTTTGTGTATTACAGTTAGAAAAATTAAATAGAATTATTCATTTTATGATCTAGTTTGTGTATTACAGTTAGGAAAATTAAGTAGGAAAAAAATAATAATAAAAAAATAGGAAAATTAAGTAAAAAAAAAAAATTAAGTGTGATGTAGTTTGTGTATTAGTTAGAAAAATTAAGTAGAATTATTCATTTTGTGATGTAGTTTATGTATCACAGTTAGAAAATTAAGTAGAATTATGGGTGATGTAGTTTGTGTATTACAGTTAGAAAAATTAAGTAGAATTATTCATTTTGTGATCTAGTTTATGTATTACAGTTAGGAAAATTAAGTAGAATTATTCATCTTGTGATGTAGTTTGTGTATCACAGTCAGAAAAATTAAGTAGAATTATTCATTTTGTGATCTAGTTTATGTATTACAGTTAGGAAAATTAAGTAGAATTATTCATTTTGTGATGTAGTTTGTGTATTACAGTTAGAAAAATAAGTAGAATTATTCATTCTGTGATGTTGCTTGAAGGTTATCATTGGTTGAACAAACTGTGAAATAAGGGGCAGATATAATAAGATTTCATCTTCTTTCTGCTCCCTTCATTTTATCCTACTTGTATTCTTGTATCTGATGAAACTGTCTTGTATTGTACTTTTAAAATGAATGAATAAACATCAATCAATCAAAAACTATTAAAAATGTAAACAAGGGCACAATGCAACTTTTTAGTGTACTGTACTGTAATCTATAAAGAGCTGCCTGGTTTGCTACACTTGCAGTGGAGATGAAGATGGTCCATTCAGAAAAGCAGAGCTGCATAAAACTTTAATGTGGAACTGCAGAAGAAAACTAAACAAAAGCAAAAATTGAGTTGTTAATGCATGTCACCATGAGAAAAGCCTACTGAGACTAACTGACCACCAAAATTTAGACCTATATCTCTATTTGTGTCTTAGTGTATTTGTAAGTACCTATATACATTTTCTTCAATCTTTCCTCTTCTTTTTTCTTGTCAGTTTCTCTTTTTTCCTCATTGTCTCATCTTCTCTGTGTTGAGTGGAGGCCAATGTCTCTTATTTATTTCGGTCTCTTGCCTTTCTTTTCCCCCCCAAACTGAATCTAAGATCCAAAATCTTCTTTTCCATCATGGTGAACTGTTTAAAAACAAACTTCCAACTTTTAAGCATTTTTGCTATTTTTGTTCTCTTCTTATTTATTTATTTTTATTCATTTTATATTATTTATTCATTTCAGATTTAAAACACAAAGACAATTTACAAACACATGAAAGAAAAAAACAAGATATAAAATGAAAGGTAGCAGAAGAAGAAAAAAATCTTATCATATCTGCCCCTTCTTAAAACAACTGTGCAGCAGCAGTTTTCTGTTGGTCATGTCTCGAAAAATGTCAATGACCTCAGTGAGGTCATTGACATTTTTTGCAATTATGTTGCTAATTATTTGCAAAACAAACTTCTTTGCGCATGTCAGAAATCTTTGCTTGCTAATCTAAGTTTTGTTTGTCATTCAAAGTTTTGCTTGCGATTCTCACAGGACGTCGTGAGCAAAGCCTAAAATCGCAACAAAAGATTTCTGATGTGCAAATAAAAGTTTATGTTTTGCAAATAACTTTTTAAGTTCACGAGAGAAAAAATAGCTATTTAATAAAAAAAAAAGTTTTTTAAACAAAAGTTTTTGCTTAAAAAAATGAAATCATTACAATTCCAAAAGTTTTGATTACAATTTTATTTTACTTAACTGAGGTTAGTTTTTTTTCATTGACTAATTGTGAAACAAATTTAACTCCATACTCTGCGAACCAGACCCTAAACTTACTTAAAGTCTGGATAGAGTTTTATTTCCACTTCATTTGTACGCTTTTATTGGACAGGAACAACTTGATTGGTTATGACATTTATCTATTATGTAGTTCAGGGTGAGTTATTTTTAATTCTAAATGATTATTCTTGTTGGACTTTTATTTAAGTGCTATTTTCCTTCAAGATACATTTACCTAACGCTAGAATAAATGCAATGTACATTATGCAGCAAAGGAAGTTAGAAGATCGGACATATATCCATTATGGAGAGATGATAGGTTTTGGACGGGCGATGTGCTCCCTATTGCATAAGCCAGGGGTGTCAAAGTCAAATACATGGAGGGCCAAAAAAACAAATTTGCTACAAGCCAATGGCCGGACTGGTTCAATGTTTATTTTAAGGGGGTGATATAAGATTTTTTTTCTTCTTCTTTTTGCACTCTTTTCATTCAATGTTTTCTTTTTTATTAATTTGTTTTATTTTGTCTCTTTTAAATGAATGAATAAATGGATTAAATAAAATATTAAATAGCTTTACATCTGTTAAGTTCTTGGCATAAACCAACACAGACAGACATGTTCCTGCTTTTAGTATTTTACATTGTTTTATAATGTAGTTGTTTATGTTTCATTTTTTTAACATAGTTTTCTTGTGATTTTTAATTAATATGCTTTTTTATGATTGTTTACTGTTGGCTGCAAGTATCAAGCTGCGAAATCCTTCATTTTTCTACAGCTGATAGCTGTTGGTCATTAATTATGATAAAGTTTAGCAACTTCTCTGTGAATATTTGAGCTCCGTGGCTTCAGCGGTGTGTTTTTCTTGTTCAATCCGGGGCGGGGGCTCTGATTTGTGTCAGCCGCTCTCCGCCTGTCCGTCCTACGAGACGGTCAGACAGCGGGTCGGACTGGACGCAGCTGGCTGCAGTCGGTCTCCCTGTTTTGGTTCAGCGAGAGTGGCGTCCCGCTGAAGCCCCGGAGCTCGAATGTCCAACATAAAACTAACTTGACCGCAGTTTACCGTAATATGGTGCTATGGCTCTGCAGACATTGAACGTTGCTGTCTTGTGGTTTAGTGTTAAATACTTCCACACAGCGGACATGTTACGATGAAAAGTTGGCTAGTTGTTAGCTAAAGTGCTACTCACTCAGTCCACACGCTGTAGCTGGCTGCAAACTGAAAGGGATTTGCTGAATAGTAGTAGTAGGGGTGGGGCCATGCCCCCCCCCAACGGTAATGCCCCCAAGGGGGGCAGCTCCCCCACTGACCCTAATGGGAATGTGAGGCAGGTCTTATGCTGCGTTCCAGTTGTCCTCGGAGGTCGTAATTACGAGCTTCCGAGCAGTAAAAATCAACTGGAACGCCCCCTCAGGTCGTAATTACAACTCGTGGACTCGGTCTCGCCGCACCGTACCCGAGATCGCCGAGATCATCGTTTCAAAATGGCTGCTCCTCGCATCAACAGTGAGTGAAAGAGTTACTTTTTACTCTTTTTCGCTGTTCTTTGTGGTTTACTCAGCTGTAACTTCACATTAACGCATTCAGGCATTGTAGTTCTTTACAGTAACGATAATGATATGTTTAAACAGCCGCTGTGCTTTGACAACGGCACGCTAAACGGGTGTGAGGCGGCATTGTTGTTGTTTAGCACAGTACTCGTTTTAGCTGTTCAGCGTTCATTGTTTTTCATTAACTCAGTAACACATTTCGTACTTTACAGTGATTATTATACGATATGTCGCCTAATAATTAGAGGATGTTTCTAAGCCGTTTGTGTTTTCTAAAGAGCATCGAACGTGATTGTTGTCGTGTTTGATGATTTGAGACCTGCAACCTCGTTGTTCTTTGTTCACCTTTACATGTGCTTTTAGCTAGTAAACTAATGTTTTGCTCCATAAACTGTTTTTAAAAGGTCTATCAATATTTATCTTGGCTTGTCAGGGTGGGAATCCAGTTTAACAGAATCAATTATTTAGTTTAAAAAAAAATGCAAAACTTGAAACCCAAACCATCCTGTCCATCCACAGCTGTGTGTGTCTGTGTGTGTGTGTTGGTGTGTGTGAGACAGTGAAAATCGAGCTTATTTATAATTATTATTGTGGGTTAGTTTTGTGAGTTACTGCTATGATGTGATTTGTTGTTAACCATGTGTATATTTCTTTGCAGTTTATGTGGACATGAATGCGAACATGTTCCTGGACCCAAACGGACAAACCCGTTTCCCTGGTCCCTTGTTCCAGAGGAATGGTGACTCCTTGACATATTTTATGGATGAAAATCTTACTGTACACGTTCAGTTACTGCAACTCAACGACTCTACAGCACGTAAGACAGCAATAGGAACAACATTACATGTAGTACTTACTGTAAACAATGAACTTGTATGTGTATTAAAATTACTTCTGATTTCTGCATTTCAGAGGAGTCCAATGTGCAGAGCTCAGAGGAGAGCACAGAGGAGAGCAGCCCCCCCACAAGTTCTAACCCCAGCACCCCCACAAGTTCTAACCCCGTCAATGACCAATTCTCACGTGATCAAACTTTATTTCTCATAGAGTTGATGAGAGGGCATTTGACTGACAATGAGGGGCTCCCAAAGAACCTGGCTGAGCTGCACGCTCGACTGAGAACAGCTAAAGGCAATAAGAAGATGCTTTGGAGGGACTTTGCTGCAAAATTGGAAGGTCAGTTTCAGCAGGTTTTTTGTCCAGACAGGGTAGCATGGAAATGGGCTACACTTATTGAAGCGTACAAGAAAATAAAAGACAACAATAAAGCCACAGGCAAGGGCACAATGAGGTTTCAGTTTTATACAGAGATGGACTCCCTGCTTGGTGTACAGCATGACATAGAATTTCCTGTTGTGGCTAATTTTGATGGAATCGACATCAGAAGACCAGAGGTGCTGGCACCACAATCCAGCGGTCAAGCGTTGGACACAGACAGAGGATCAACGCCTGGAACACCGGTAACATCGCCCAACACAACTAACAACACTCGAAAACGCAAGAGGCCGGATGATGAAATTGTCAACCTCCTTCATCAGTCACTTGACGTGTGCAAGCAAAATCATGCGCAAAATCATGCAGACATGATGCAAAATCATGCGCAAAATCATGCAGACATGATGCAAAATCATGTGCAAAATCATGCGCAAAATCATGCAGACATGATGGAACAAATGTGTTCTGCCCAAGTGGGATTTGAGCAACTGATTAGCCGGCTGATAGATAAAATGTGAAACAAGAGATTAATGATTTCTAGGTTTTGCACAAATGAATGTTCAGGAGGAATATTTCATTATTTAATTTGCACAAGACCGTCACTTTGTATTCTATGCATTTTCCAGATGCTACTGGAACAGAGTCTTTATGGGTCCAACATTACAAATTAAGATTTTTTTTTGTAGTTAGTAATTTTGATTTAGAATTTTTAGTTTGTTGTAGCTGGTAGCTGATTTAATGAGACCTCAGACCTGAAATTGTGCCTGTGCACCCTTTTTTTTAATTTGTGAAAGTTTTTTCTACTATTGACATTGTTTTTATTAGGAGGGACTGATGACCCGGCTGATACGTAAAATATTAAAGAAGAGATTACTGATTTTTATTTGTTGCACAAATGAATGTTCAGGAGGAACATTATTTAATTTGCACAAAACTGTCACTTTGTATTCTCTGCATGTGCCAGCTGCTACTGGAAGTGTCTTTATGGGTCCAACATTCCTAATTATGATTTTTTTTGTAGTTAGTAATTTTGATTTAGATTATTTAGTTTGTTTTAGCTGGTAGCTGATTTTAATGAGACCTCAGACCTCAAATTGTGCCTGTTCACCCTTGTTTTTAATTTGTGAAAGTTTTTTCTACTATTGACATTGGCCCTCATTCACGAAAATGTTCGTATTTTTATCCTAAATTTCTCCTACTTTTGTTCGTACGAAGCGTTCGTACGAACATGCCACGTCAGATTCAACAAAGTCTTCTATCCTGAGGAAACGTGTGTAAATGGTTGCGTAAATATGATGAATCCCACCTGTTCTAAACAGCTGCGCGTGCACGCGGAGAGGTCATTTACATAATTCCCACCCCTCAAAACACCATATAAGGCTACGTTTCCTGCCTCGGAGGCAAAACGTGTTTGTGCATAAAATGACAGCGAAAAGTAAAAAAGAAGAACTCTACCGGTGCGGAGATTGAAGTCCTGCTCTCCCTGATCGAGAAAAGTAAATCTGTCCTTATTAGCCGCGTCACTCATGGGAGTAAATGACCAACCAATGCCAAAGAATGTTTGTTTATAATAAATGTGGACCATAAAATATACATGTGTACTGGTGGCTAACTGGTTAAAACGTTGCACTGTTATCAAGATTTTGTGGGTTCGATTCCCACAAGGTATGCCTATTTTTTTTTCCTTCCTGCTTTAGATTATTTATTCATTACAGATTAAAAAGACTTTATGCTTCATTTCTTGTTGTATTGTAAATAGTTTTCTTGTGTTTTTTAAATCTGGAATGAATTAAAAGGAGAAAAAAAAACGTTGTCCCATGTGGGACTCGAACCCATAAAGTTCGGCACTGCGACGCAACGCTTTACTGATTGAGCTATTTGACAGCTATGACTGCAACAGGAGGAGGTCAACCTAAAGTCTGCGTTACCGAAGTCTGCGTTACCGAGACAAATTAAACTTAAATTAATTCATAATTTAAGTTGGTTTTAGTTTGAGATCTTCATATTAATATTGTAGTGTTAGAAAACGGCATTGATAACAAATTGATTTTAATTTAAATACTTTAATCCGTTAGTCATTATTACATTTAAAAATATAATTCGACTTCAAACAGAACCTATTGTCAAGACCAATTGTGGTGCGTGACTTTTTTAAACTCTAAATATTTTCTAAATAACGAAATATGAAGTTATTAGTGGAGAAATTCCGTCTGGATGACAGCAGACTGACGCTCCTAAAATATACGACAGGTCCGGACCACTCGTAAATTTTGTTCGTATCTGAAAAAAATCGTAGGATACGAAAACATTGTTGAATGCCGCAAATGATCCTAAATCACTCGTACTCACAGTTTAAGAACAAATCTGTGCGTACGAACGGTTCGTGAATGAGGGCCATTGTTTTTATTAGGAGGGACTGATGACCCAGCTGATACGTAAAATATTAAAGAAGAGATTACTGATTTTTATTTGTTGCACAAATGAATGTTCAGGAGGAACATTATTTAATTTGCACAAAACTGTCACTTTGTATTCTCTGCATGTGCCAGCTGCTACTTGAACAGTGTCTTTATGGGTCCAACATTCCTAATTATGGTTTTTGTGAAGTTGGGTTATTTTGATTTAGTTTTAGCTGGTAGCTCATTTTACTGAGACCTCAGACCTATCTCAAATTGTACCTGTGCCTTGTTGTCAGAAAGTACTTTATTAAAAACATTTTGAAATAACAAATGCACAAATTCTTGTGTCTTACTTCACAATAAGCGTGGTTTTTCATTAGAATAAAGGAAAGCAGGTAATGAAAAGAAACTATTTAGAATAAAAGTAAATTCTTTGTAAAAGAGGAACACCTCTGGTATAAAAACACGACAATTTGTCATGATGCACTGAATAGTTTTTCATCAATGATGTTGGAAACCGATGTACTTGCAGATAAACTAGTGCTTTCATGTTCTGCACACCATCGGGCAGAGTTTTAAAATAACTACATAGACATGCTTGATTTAAGTGGCAATTCAGTTTTTTTAATAAATTATTTCTTTGAGCCTTTCCTGTAGTTCATGCATTTCACACATCTTCTTGCTATTCCAGACATTTGAACAAAGTGTTTCACAGCAGCACATATTTAAAAAAAGGTTTTACACAGCTGTCCTAATTGATCTATAATTAAAATTGTTAAAATCAAGTACATATTATTTTTGTCTTTGAACTTGAGATAATTTCTTTCCCGACTTCTCAGATACTTTGAAACTTTGAATCAGGTGTTTTTATTGTGGGAAACTAAGTTTTGCAGCTGGTTTTTGAAGCCTCTTTTTATAGCTGTAAAGTGTTTGTTTACCTATACCAGCTTATATTTTTGACGTGGTTAGACAGATATAAATGACAGCGAGAGAGTGGCATGTCAGATTAAACACATTTAATCAAAAATGCACTATAACAACACTAGAACATTATTTGACAATTTATGACAAGCTAATACAAGTACAGCATCCACACATCACAGTAACGAGTAATTTACTCATTTTCATCGTTCTCCCTTGGACACCCGTTCGGGTGATCCTGGCACAATGGTGAAGCCCCAATGCAGAGGTTATGCAGAAGACAGGCTGCCATGATAATCATCACCACAGCATCAATCCGTGAGTTCTGCAGATCACGAAGACGCCTCCATTTGCATTTAAGTCGCCCGAACGCTTGCTCCACAATGACCCTGCCACGGCTGATCTGGAAGTTCTGCTGATGGTCTGCTTCAGTAAGAGCCCCATTGTCACGTTTAGGAGTCTCTATAAATGGGAAGGCCTGACTGATGTAGGCAGTATCTCCCAGCAGGTGGTACTCGCCCATCTTCTCTTGCCATGTCTCATAAAAATTGGATGCCCTCAACATCCTTGCGTCATGGACTCGCCCTGGTGGTCCAGCAAATATGTCTATGAATCGTCCCTTCTCGTCGACAATTGCCTGAAGCAGGACGGAGAAGAACGACTTGCGGTTCATGTAGTCTCCTCCTCTTAATGGTGGCCTTTGCATCCGAATGTGGCACCCATCGATTGCACCAATAACACCACGAAGGCCGCATATACGGTGAAAGGCAGCAGCAGATAACGCTTTCTCACATGCGTTAGGCCAAGAGATGAAGGTGTTTCCCAGTGTGCAAACGGCCTTCAGTACTTCCATGATGATCCTGTGTGCTGAGGACTGCGAGACATCAAATTTGTCAGACATCTCCCTGAAGCTGTTCTGGTTGGCCATGTACCACAGGAACATCAGGACCTTCTTTTCTACAGGGACTGGTGCTGCACCTTGACAGTGCTCCTTCCTTATGCCTTTCTCCTGCAGCTGCATCATTAGAGATGTGAACTGGGTGTTGTTGACTCTGAAATGACGCACAAACGTGTTGTCATCCATGTTCAACATCACCTCCCATTGAATACCAGTCTTCAATATTATTCCATGTGTACGTAGGTTTGTGTGTATCAGCAGCATCCTAAAATACAAAGAAATCATTTCAAGTTTAATAACAATTTTAACAATAAACAGTAAAACATGTCTGCTGATGCATGCTCAATAATCCAGGTAGAAATTTTTAAAAAAAGCTAAGTGTGGTCCTCTGGACATTCAAAAAACAAAACAAAGCAAGAAAACACTTTTGTTTTTGTTGCTTTGTTTAGTTTTTTGAATGTCCAGAGGACCACACTTAGCTTTTATTTATGTCTGCTAATTATGCTGAGGTAGTAAAAAAAAAAAAGAAAAACATCATGTTCTGCACTTTCTGACTTTATTTGTCTAATGATAACTTCTGTACTGCTGCTATTTTCCTAAAAGAGATCCAATTAAAACATGTGAAAGAAGAGCCTCGATCGTAATTAACAAAAATAAGCGTATTTATTTAAAAAAATACTGGTTGAAACAACATACCTGGTTAACATTTCAAGAGCCTCAGAATTGCTCTTCAACATCGCAGAATTGCTCTTCAACATCGCAGAATTGCTCTTAAACATCGCAGAATTGCTCTTAAACATCGCAGAATTGCTCTTCAACATCGCAGAATTGCTCTTCAACTTCGCTGCTAATTGGTCTAGAAACCTTTTATAACCCAACAAAGCAAGAACAACAGCTTTGTAGCGGGCGTCCATCTTGTTTTCGTCGTCGCGACGACAAGCTAACTGGAATGCATTCATCTCGGTAATGACGTCATTCCAGGTTGGTAATTTCGACCTCCGAGGCAACTGGAACGCAGCATTATTACTCTGGCTTCATGAGACACGACTCCAGATCGGATTGGCCCCACCCCTACTACTACTGGTTGCATTGTGGGGAATGTAGTGTTGGTACATGACCGGAGGGCTTATTATGTTGTTTTTCTTACAAAAATAATAATAATAAAATAAAATAAATAATTTTAGTACGTTATTATGTGTCAGAGGAGGGCTTAGGAATAGGGAAAAAAATATATATATATTTGACCAAAAGGGCACTTGGGGGCAAGGAGCAAAAGGGGCAGGTGCTCAAGCCCCCATAGCCCCCCACTGCACGTCCCTGTGTACCAGTCTTCTTGACTGACTGCTTTAAAAGTAAATCGGATGACTTCTTCACTGTTGAGCTGTCATCTACAGAATGGTAGGGGGGGGAAGACTCCTTTCTCCGCTTTGCGTTCGGATGTGACTTTAAAATGAGATCCCGGTATTTAAATGCATATTTAATGACATAGAAAGATGTCACATAAATAATTTTAAATTTTTGATGAAAACATGTACCAGACTTGACTGCTTTGCGTCTCCAATGCATGACCATCGACATGTTGATGCAGCTTATGGCTGCAACTGTTTCCTCCTCGAAAGCCGATCGCTTTTAACATGAAAGCTGCGTCATAAGAAATTCTCCATGCATTCCCTTATCAGTCAGTCACTTCGGTGCAACATAAATGCTATGGGAAATTGCGCCCGCGCGATTACCTGAAGGAATACAATCACGCCTTAACGGCAGGGGCGTCAGCGTCACGCCAGAGACCCCGCCCTCTGGGTATTTAAGGTTAAGTATTACACTCTTTAAAAAAATTCAGCTAACAATTTTTTTAGGCGTTTCTGTAGTTAAATTTTAATGAAAGTCAGCTCACCCTGAAAAGCTGGTCTGTTTTCTGTATGCGCGCTTGGTTTTATTTACGTTCTAAAATAAGCTGCTTTGTAATCATTTATTAACAAAAATTAAACTGAGACACACTCTTAAAAAAAGTAGCTAACAATTTTTTTTAGGCGTTTCTGTAGTTAAATTTTAATGAAAGTCAGCTCACCCTGAAAAGCGGGTCTGTTTTCTGTGTAGGGGTGTAACGGTACGCTAAAATCACATTTCGGTTCGGTTCAACTACAAGGAGGGCTCGGTTCGGTTTATTTTCGGTACAAAAAAAAAAGACAAAATAAAGACTTACAAAATGTTTATTTTGAAAATATGCCAAAAATATGTTTGTATTGTATTGTAGTAATAAATAAAAGTGACCCATTTGGATGATATTTTAAATAAACAGCACTCTACAATAAATAAACTATATTAACAATAATAAAAATCCTAATAAATACAATAACAGTCAGAACAATAAGCAGCAACAGACTGTTTACAATCTAACTAATCAAGTTTTTGTCCAGTAGCAGCAGTGTGGCTGTATTTGTCCTCATTACTGTACTCACAACTTCTTGGACCTCCTCCTCCAAGTGGGACAGTCCTGGAACAGTTCAGAGTTCAGTTCAGTCATCACACACTTCTTAGCTGCAGGTGATCTCTGGTGGATGTCTGTCCCTGAAGTGGACAAAGAGAGCAGCTACCTCTGTCCCAGACTTGTAATAAAACAAAGAGATAAAAAAATAAGTTAATAAGATTATTTTTTGATTTTTGATTTATTGTTTCATTCATTTTATAATAAAAAACACAAAATAAAACATTTTAACACACAGATAACAAGAAAATTAAAATATAAAATGAAAGGTGGCAGATGAAGAAAAAAATCTTATTGTATCTGCCCCTTATTTTCTAACAAACAATTCAAACAACAATTTCATTAAATACAAAAAAGAAAATCGAATAACTCATTAACTCCCTTAATCACAAGAATTACTATTTAAACTCGTGTCTTCGTTAAACATATTTCCTTAACAATTTATCCTTAATCTTTCTTTTAAATATAATTATTGATTTAGCTTCTTTAATGTCATTTTCCTCTTCGTTCCATAACCTAACTCCCTGAACTATTGCAGTCCTTCCTTTCAAACTAGTCCTATACCTAGGTTTAACAAACATATGAGTTCCTTTGAGATTATAACAACTCAATCGTTTTACAAAATACATTTGAACATTCAAAGGCAATACATTATTGTTATGTATCCTGAGGAAGCTGCCCATGCTGGCACCTACAGGTTTTTGTGTATGTTGACTGCAATCTTGTTTTGTTGGTCAATTAGTTTGATTATGATCAGGCTTGTGTGTTCAGCCAGGAACACCTGAGTGACACGCCTATATAAACTGCAAGGTGAGGATACTCGAATGCGGAGTGTTGTGAGCTCAGAGTATGGTTGCTTTGTGCTGAGCTGTTTAGGTACTGTATGGTACTGTGGGGTGTTCTCCGCCCACCCCTGTCTTGAGGTTTGGTGATCTTCTGTTGAGAAGATTGTTGGTGAGTAGAAATGTTTGTTCATTTTTGCTCTTTGACTGAGGCACTTAGGGGGAGTTGCTTTTTGTTTGTCTTTGACTGTGCTTGAGTGCACTTAGCAGCTAAAGGGTGCTTTAGTGACGTTTAGGTCCTGCTCAGGAGAGGGACGCTGAACAGTGTGGTTTCACTAATTTTATTCAACCAGGAGGTTGTATGGCTGGCAGAGAGGCGACCAGCCGTTTGGAGTTTTGGTTTTGTTTGCCTAATGACAGTGTGAGTTCGGTAGCTCAGTTTTCGGTTTTCTTTTACCCCTAGAGTCCCCCTTTTGGTTAGGTAGTCCGTCACTGGACAGGCTTCGACGGCCCTGTTCTATGGGTTGGCCCTGCTCCAGTGACGTTATCCTAATTTTGGCCGACTCACTCTGTCCACCATTTGTTTGATACTTTTGTTTTGTTCACCACGCTGTGCCTGAAGAAGCTGCACTCCTCACCTGGAGGAGGAGTGCTGGGATCCATCTCAACCTGATTTCAATAAACAGGGTATCCGCGGGGTTGTAAAAGGTATTAAAAGGTAGTAAATGAAATTAACACAAATTAAGGCCATTAAAAAGTATTAAAAAGTAATAAACGTCATCTGACGAGGTATTAAATTTTTTAAAACCTACACAACTATATTTTTCCCTTTCTGGCGTCTAAAAAAAGGTCTGTGAATTTATTTATCTTTTCTAATTTTATGTTCCAAGTAGGACCTTAGCTAAAACAAAGACGTCATATCGTCAGTCAGTGTGCGCGCGCACCTACAGCTGGTATCATGTCTGTAAAAAGAAACAGGAAAGGGTCGTGGCTTTATCCTCCGACATTTAACAAGAAATGTACCTAAACAATTGTTTGTTAGCTCGAAATTATAGCAAAAGGGGTGTCTCAGTCTAACGTTTTCTTCATAAATGTACTTTAATGGTTAAATCGGCTTTATTTAAAAAAAAAAAAAGTGTCGCTGCCTGTGTGCTCCGTGAAAGCACAGCGCCGACATTTAACAAGAAAATTACCTAAACAATTATTTGTTAGCTCGAAATTATAGCAGAGGTGTTTTTCTGTCTATCATTTTCATAATAAATGCACTTTAATGGTCAAATTAGCTGCATTTCGCCACCGTGGTGCAGCTTGCTGCTGGATTGAAGGTTCAAGCAGAGAGGTGGGGAGAGTATGGCAGGCCGATTGAGTCATTAATAGCTAGTGAAGATTCTCAGTCATCCAGGACATGGTGAATTCTAAAAAGTGCAATAAAAAAACAATAAAGTATAGTATAATAGTATAATAAATAGTATAATAAATAAAGTCCAGTTGTTTTTGTCTTGAACTTTTTTAAATTTGTCATTATAGGCACGTTTTCCTATTACATGATACAACAGCATGCCATACACTATTACTACACTAGATATCATGAATTGCTGTTTTTTTTTTCAGTCAGAATTAATGGAAACGGTCATATTTCAGCCAAATGGTTTATAAATATGGGAAAAAAATCTATAAATATGTCACTTCGTCCTATAAGTTGCAAGGCATGTAAATTATGCAAAAAACTGCAACTTACAGGATGAAAAATACAGTAGTTATTATTTTTCTACCTCTCTTTTTGAATTATGCATGTGTTCAGTGTTGAATTATTTTAACTAAACTGTTCTGTTTTCAAGTTTACAGTTTTTGTTTGCCATTAGAGATATGTTATGTGTGGGAACAATTAAACTTTTTCTCTTGGGTTAGATTTAAATAACAAGTAGGTCAGTGCTTTTATTGAGGCAAGAAGCAAATTGATGTATCCAGTAATTGTTATAAAACTACATTTACTACCAAAGTTTAGGAAGAAAATGACAGTAATCTATCACTTTACAATTAGTTGCTCTAAACTGAAGTACAACAGGTTGCCGCTACGGTTACAGCTCGGTGCCGTGATGGTATTAAAAAATATTTTGATGGTATTAAAAAGGTATTAAAAGGTATTAAATTCAACTCTAGAATTTCTGCATATACCCTGATAAAGCTTTTTTTTTTACCTTATTCCTTCTTGTGTCCTTTGTCCATTAAATGTGTTCGGCCTGAGCCAGCCGTAACATATTTTTGGGCGCCTCGTCCGGGATATTGAATCCTTTTTGAGTCCTTGTCTGGATTTTTGAGTCCTTGTCTGGATTTTTGAATCATTTTTGAGTCCTTGTCTGGATCTTTGAGACATTGTCTGGATTTTTGAGTCCTTGTTGGGTTGTTGTGATCCTTGTTGGGTTAATTAATAAACCTGCTGTTGGTTTGACACGTAGGCGGGTCCAGCGCTGTGTGTGTGGGTGGTGCGTTCACGTACTGCTGGGACGTTAGTATTTACACAGTTCTTTTCCTGTGTTTACCATGGAGGATTTTGATTTACACAGTTTTGTGGAACGACCAACAGAGGTTTTGGCTAGCTGTACTAAAGAGCAACTCTTGTGTATCGCGGATTATTATGAAGTCACGTTAGATAAACGCTCAAAAAGAGAAACTGTGGAGAACGAGTTAACTGCCGAGTTAACGCAACGCAGTGTTTTTTCTGCCGCGACGTCACCGAAAGACCCAGATCGCTCTCCGTACCGTTTTCAGGAACACGTACGTTTAAAAGAGATTGAACGAGACTTAGTACTTGAGCAACAGAAACGGGAACATGAGAAGGAAATAACGTTACAGAGAATGATGTTTGAACAACGGAAAATGGAGTTAGAAACGGAAATACGTCCGAAAGAGCTGGAACGTGGATCTGCTCCATTTCCTGTTCGAGAATTTGACGTGAGTGGACATGTTTCCTTAGTTCCACCATTCAATGAAAAAGACGTAGATAAGTATTTTATCATGTTTGAAAGAGCCGCAAGTACCTTGAAGTGGCCAGAAACTGTTTGGCCCATTTTGTTACAGAGTGTCTTAAAAGGAAAAGCACAGGATGCCTATGCATCTCTTTCTGCAATTGATAGTGGTGTCTATGCTAACGTAAAAGAAGCTATACTACGTGCATATGAACTAGTTCTGGAAGCTTACCGGCAGAAATTCAGAAAATGGAAGAAAGTAGATAATCAGTCTTATGCTGATTATGTCAGGGAAAAGGAGCTACTTTTTGATCGCTGGTGTACTGCGAGTGCAGTGACTGATTTTAACCAGTTGAAGCAGCTAATGTTGTTGGAAGATTTCAAATTAAACTTACCAGACAGAGTAACCACATATTTAAATGAAAATAAAGTGTCTGACGTTTCTAAAGCTGCAATCTTAGTGGATGAGTACATGCTGATGCATAAAATACACTTTGAACGTTCAAGCTTTGATAAAACTCGAAGCCCTAGTCATGTTAAACCCAGTTTTGAGTCCTCTCAACCTTTTAGATATAGAGCTAATGGTAATGGTAAATTCAGAGGGCCTGTTTTTCCTCACAGAGACCGTGATGTAACTGTAGAACGACGTGAAAGTGATATGAAAGAACCAGTGAGATGTTACTATTGCAAACAGGAAGGGCATGTAACTAGAACCTGTCCTAAGTTACATAGAAAAGAACCAAAGCCTGTAGCTGCAGTTAAAAGGCTAGATCAGTCATTTTCCTCTGTGACAGGAACCTGTGAACGTGATGGATTCAAACCTTTTATAATGGAAGGGTTTATCTCTACATCTCATTCAGGAAAAATGATACCTGTTAAAATACTTAGAAACACAGCCGCTTCACAGTCATTCATTTTGGACAATATTTTACCTAGAGATGAAGTTATTAAGATGGAAGCTGGAGTCCCCATTTGTGGTTTTAACATGCAGGAAGTTAATGTTCCTTTATGTAGGATTGTGGTTCAGTCAGAGTTGTGTTCCGGAGATGCTGTGGTAGGACTGCGTCCAAACTTTCCTATTGAAGGCATTTCCATGATTATGGGTAACGACTTGGCTGGAGGCCGCGTGTTAGTCACTCCAGAGGTGACCCCTGTCCCAGTGTTTTCCCCTCAACTAGATAACTTAGCTCGCACATTTCCTAATGTTTTTACCTCATGTGCAGTTACTCGTGCAGCTCTTAAACGCCAACAGAAGGAGGAGAAAGAGGAAGAAGTTGAGCTGAGTGACAGTTTTTTCAGTTCTGAGACTGACCAGAGCCCAGTGAGCTCAGAGGACAATACTTTAGAGGAGGTAAGACTCTCATGGTCCAGGGAACAGTTGATTAAAGGGGACCAAATGTAGGATATATAATTTTTTGTGGTTTATCTGTGGGCTATCCAGACCATTTTCAGTCAATTTTATACACAAAATAATGCTTAGGTAATAAAATATCCCCTTTCTAATTCTGCCAAATTTCACTTCCGTTCTAAACGACCGGTTTATGAATAATGAGGTCTGAAAGCCACGCCCTACAAAGACCTATTTACATTAACTACGCCCTCTGTAACAGCCAGTATCTCTAATATGTTGTTATTTTAAAATTAGCTCTTTTTTATTACTCATTTGACTTACTGTTAGTGCTAGTAGCTTAAGATAACTTACCAAAAGCCCTCTGCGCGCGCCGCCATTTGCAGCTCCTTTTTTTAGCATTAGCCCACCTCCGAGGCTAATGATAGCTTTTCCTCCTCCGAGCGGGCGGTGTTAGCTCCGCTCGTTGCATGCGGCGCTTTTGGGAGCGATCGCTGCTTCAGTCCACACACAAACAAAGTTCACAGAATGTCTCCAGTTAATTTATCCGCATGAGGCAACCTTTGACCGGACCCCCGGACCTCAAAAGTCAGTAGCTCCCAGCAACTCCCGCACGCAGATGGTGTCTTCGCCGGCGGTCTGCAAAACAAAAGGCTTAAAAAAAAAAAAAAGATGCCGCGACCGGGAGGCGAACCCGTGTCCTTCGGATGACGAGTCCGGTTCACTACCTCTGGGCCAACCGGGCAGTTATGCAAAAAGCAGTCTTTCATCGTATAAGAAATAATCACAACCACCTACATTTAGAACGCTGAAGTTTTGATTAGATTTTGATGAAGTGAAAGGTATTCTTAAAATAAATAAGTTGCTAATCTGAAAATATATCGATCAGTGGTGCTTGATGGTACAGACTGTCGCCCCGCGAGAGAGTGTGTGTGTGCACAGTTTTCTGCCGGCTGCGCGTTGGGAGCGATATTACACTAAAAATTGAACTAAAACGTAAAAATAACAATTATAAAGTATTATTATGTCGATGTATATATCTAGTCTCACCCCGATTTCTCCGAAACAAAAGGCTTTAAAAAAAAGGGGGAAAAAAAAGATGCCGTTGACAGGATGCGATCTCCGCTCTCCTGCGTGGCGCTCAAGTGTCGTAACCGCTCAACCAAACTGACAGTTGTGCAAAAGTAGTCCTTCATCATATAAGAAACAAGTCCAAACCGCGAGAGTGTGTGTGCACAGTTTCAACGAGACAGAGTTCATTCAAACAAGGTAATAAAACATTCTGGTTTTACTCGAGATGTGCTGCATGGCTGGAGCAGGGCAAACCCCTAGCCCCCCGGGGGCTAAATAAATGAATAAATGACCGCCAGGTCAGCTCCTAAACCGCTAGGCAACCGTGACATCTTTTATACTCAAGTGGGTGGAGCATCACCAGGGGTTGCTAGGTGAGGGGCTGGACTCAGGTTTGAGGTGATTGGCTACGGTTTGTGACGTCACAAACCGCAGGAAGTGTGAAACGAAGCGTTTTTAATCACAGACAAATAAATCTACTTAGAGTAAATAAACCACTGGGTGCATTTTTTTGGCACAAGGACTGTTTTTTTATGAAGTAAATACCCAAAGTTGAGTAAAAAAACATTAAAAAGTGAATTTTGCATGTGTGGTCCCCTTTAACCTTCAGAAGAGCGATGTTAGTTTGTCACCATGTTTTCTTGACACAGAAACTGACAATCCTGATATTCTGAGTAATGGTTACTACTTTAGTGATGGCATTTTGATGCGTAAATGGACTCCATTGACAGCCTCTCTTAATGAAGAGTGGCGTAGTGTAGAACCGATTGTTCTCCCTACTCTGTATCCTCCAGAGGTTTTACGTTTGGCGCACGACAGTCCCTTAGCTGGTCACCTGGGTATTAGAAAAACATATGACCGTGTGTTACGTCATTTTTTTTGGCCAGGTTTAAAAAAAGGATGTCGTACTTCATTGTAACTCGTGCCATTTTTGTCAGATAGCTGGAAAACCGAACCAGACTGTCCCACCTGCTCCTCTTTTTCCCATCCCGGCTATTGCTGAGCCTTTTGAGAGAGTCCTAGTGGACTGTGTAGGACCACTCCCCAGAACAAAGGTTGGAAACAAGTACCGTATTTTTCGGATTATAGGTCGCACCTTTTTATGATTTTTTCAAGGCCTGCGACCTATAATCAGATGCAACCTATTTATGGATTTTTTTCCATATTTTTAGACCAATTTTTGACTCAGATATCAGCCTTTTTCACTTTGCAGAAAAATTGTGCAGTACCACTTTTGGCCACTAGGGACGCTGTGGCGCTGTGCATTACCACTTCCAGTGGAGTACACCGACCCAAGAAGAAGAAGAAGACCGTTTCTAGCTGCATGTGTCCCAAAATAAGCTCCTGTGCTCGGACTGTCTGTGTGCCTGCTGGCCTGGATGTAGCTGTTAGCTGTGTTTCTTAGCTGGTTTTTTTGCAAGATAAGTCAAGAACCACTCAGCGGATTTTTCTGAAACTTACAGAATGGAATCACAGTGTGGACGTTTACAAGTGAGTACTGGTAGCTTTATTAGATCAGTGTTTTTCAACCTTTTTTGAGCCAAGGCACAGTGTTTTCATTGAAAAAATCCCGAGGTACACCACCAACCAAAATTGTAAACATAGATACACTGTATCTGCCTACATTACCACTACCGGTGTATGAATGTCTGAATGAATGGGTGGATGGCTGGTATTGTAAAGCGCTTTGGGGCTCCTCACAGGGGGTTGGAAAGCGCTATATAAATAAGCTCCATTTACCATTTACATTAAATATATAGTCATTCTTATCAAAGTGTCTTGAATAGGAATGAAATGAACACAAAAATGTATTTTTATCATGTTTTATATTTCTTATTTCAAAGTGCACTTAACATGAAATTGCACTTAACATGCCTTCAAATATACCTGAACAGTGCCACACCAATGTGGTCTTAAAATTAAAGAGGATGAAATTGCACTTAACATGCCTTCAAATACACCTGAACAGTGCCACACCAATGTGGTCTTAAAATTAAAGAGGATGAAACTGCACTTAACATGCCTTCAAATATACCTGAACAGTGCCACACCAATGTGGTCTTAAAATTAAAGAGGATGAAATTGCACTTAACATGCCTTCAAATACACCTGAACAGTGCCACACCAATGTGGTCTTAAAATTAAAGAGGATGAAACTGCACTTAACATGCCTTCAAATATACCTGAACAGTGCCACACCAATGTGGCTTAAAATTAAAGAGGATGAAATTGCACTTAACATGCCTTCAAATACACCTGAACAGTGCTACACCAATGTGGTCTTAAAATTAAAGAGGATGAAATTGCACTTAACATGCCTTCAAATACACCTGAACAGTGCTACCATTCTCTCTACATTTTACTCACTTAGTGTGAAACCTGTGCCTGTTTGGATGAACACATGTAGCTGATATTCTGGCACGAATTGAAGAAAGACACACACAAAGCTCTTCCTCAACAGCTCTCAGTCTCTCTTTGCTTTTAGTTTTCATGGCAGTTAGGCTGGAGAAGCTCACTTTGCACAGATATGTTGTGGAAAATGGGAGCAATGTCAAAATAGCTAAAAGTAAATCCAAAAGAGATGTAAGCCTTACTGTACAGTCTCACGTTCACAGTTTCTGCCTTCTTCTGATTTCCACTTGGGCCTTCATCTGGGTCCGTATTTTGTCCAGGGACCAGACGGATTTAGTATTTTTTCTTTTGAAAAAGTTTTCCATCGCTGTTTGTTTGAGAAGATCCTCGCTGTTGGTTTGTTTTGCTCACTGCTCACGTCACGTTCATGCACCGCTACTTCTCTTGTTTTAATGTGCGACGCTATGCTCTATACTGCCACCTATCGCGCGGTAAGGAAATTACACCAGTTAATAAAAATTTCATAATTTACTAATTTTTCACGGCACACCAGACAATCTCTCGCGGCACACTGCTGTTCCGCGGCACACTGGTTGAAAAACACTGTATTAGATGTTTGAGAAAAAAAAAAACGATCTTTTAGCTTAGCTTTTTTTAGCTCGTGGCTGTTACTGTATTCCCTTAGCAAAAAGAAGTATACTTAAGTTTAATTTATTTAGTATACTCGAGTACAAGTATAAGTATAAAAAGTAAACTTCTCAATGTGTACTTGTAGTATACTATTAGTATTTAAATTTAATACTTAGTTGTGCTAGATTGAGAAAAATCAAGTTTATTTTAGTATACTTAAAGTATACTAGTAGTACACTTGTTATTAGACTTCCAATGTACTCATTGTGTACTTATAGTTTATATTTTAGTATACTTATAGTATTCTAGTAGTACACTTTTATTAGACTTCCAATGTACTTCTAGTTTATAATTTAGTTTATTTTTAGTATACTTAAAGTATACTAGCAGTACACTTTTTATTAGACTTCCAATGTACTTCTAGTTTATATTTTAGTTTATTGAAGTATACTTAAAGTATACTAGTAGTACACTTTTAATTAGACTTCCAATGTACTTATAGTGTACTTCAAGTTCATATTTTAGTTTATTGAAGTATACTTAAAGTATACCACTAGTATACTTTTCTTTATACTCCAAATGCACTTGTTATTTACTTCTAGTTTACAGTTTAGTTTATCATTTAAGTTAACATTTTTGAATTTCTAAAACTAATACCATGTTGTCATTGTATTTGTTAGGTTACACTTGTAAGTTTGCTTAGTAATACGTGCACAATACTATTTACCGTATATGCTAAAAATTATTTTCTAAAGTATTCTGAAAGATGTGTTTACAAAGTCATAAAACAAGGTCTTGAGAACTTCAATATTTTTATATAAAATTAAGGTGCAGCTCAAAAACAGTTTACAAAACAGCAGCGTTTAAAATGAATCCCTTCCAAGTTTTAAAAATTGAAAGGAAAAGGTGCACATTTGCATTTCAAGGTGTAAACATAAAGTCCAGAACACAATGTAAAAATGTGTGCATTTGCTTAAACAAAGCAAAAATAGTGTCTCCAACTGGAAACTGAAGCCTTTCTTTTTCAGAAGGCATCTTCACATCTTTGGGGGGGAAAAAAGAAAAAAAAAATTCTTCACCGGTAGTTGTTTGGCATAGTTTATGTTGTTGCATTTTTTTCTTATGGCTCTTCGCACATCTTGCATGGTGATGTCAGGGAACTTTGCCTTGGTGTATACTGAATGAAAAAAAAAATAATTACTCCAATGTTATACCATTGTATCATCAGTGTAATTACTCTCACATCAAACATTTCTTTAAAATACCAGGTAGGTATCTAGGTTTCACCAGTGATAAACAATAAATTAGTATTAAAGGTGCAGTCTGCAGTTTCTGTAGAATGCAGCACTTAGAAAAATTTTCAACAGGCAAAGCATTCTGATCCCTCCCCCTCAGAGCCATATATGGATCTGCTCCCCCTTGCTCTGCTGAAATTCAAATTAAAGCTCTGTTTTTATTGGCTGGTTAACGGCGGGTCACTGTGGCTTTTTAGAAATGCTTTTAGTAACACCTGGAGAAGCAAGGGGACTATACTGTAGTTTTTTTCAAAGATTACTTTGTCTAACATCAGTCTGTCAGGAGATAGTGACAGAGTGAAGAAATATGTTTAAAATATATTTTTAGAAAACTTACAGACTGCACCTTTAAAGGGAACCACAATTACTTTTAACATTTGACTTTATTTGATAAACTTTTATTTTAACTGTAGAAATACTGTAGGGTGGTTTAGTTTAGTAAATTTTTTAAATATATTTTAACATGGACAGAGCCATTTTATTTACAAGCAAAGCATACTTTGTAAATGACGCACATAGGTTATCGGCTTTATCCACCCTGAAGCTTATTCTTGGACAATATCTGATGATCAGCTCTTTTAAATGAACCCAGAGCGCTGACAGAGAGGAGAATGTAGAAACGAGTCAGGCTGAAGCTGAAAATGTGGCTGGAGGACAACAGAGCTGCTTCATGGAAGAAGCACCTCAGCTGCAGCTTCAGCCTGACTCGTTTCTACATTCTCCTCTCTGTCAGCGCGCTTTGGGTTCATTTAAAAGAACTGATCATCAGATACAGTATTGTCCAAGATTACCGTAAGTTTCAGGGTGGATAAAGCTGATAACCTACGTGCGTCATTTACACAGTACGCTTTGCGTGTAAATAAAATGGCTCTGTCCATGTTAAAATATATAAAAAAATTACTAAACTAAACACCCTATAGTATTTTTAGTCATTATTTTACAGTTAAAATAAAAGTTTATCAATTAAAGGTGCAGTCTGCAGTTTCTGTAGAACGCAGCACTTAGAAAAATTTTCAACAGGGAAAGCATTCTAATCCCTCCCCCTCAGAGCCATATATGGCTCTGCTCCCCCTTGCTCTGCTGAAATTCAAATTCAAGCTCTGTTTTTATTGGCTGGTTACAAACTCTGTTTTTATTGGCTGGTTAACGGCGGGTCACTCTGTGTTTTTAGTGTTTTTATAAATGCTGATAGAGAAGCAAGGGGACTATAGTTTTTTTCAGAGATTACTTTGTCTAACATCAGTCTGTCAGTAGATAGTGACAGAGTGAAGAAATATGTTAAAAAATATATTGTTAGAAAAGTTACAGACTCCACTACAAAGTTACATAGTGCAGCTTTAAAATATACACATGTTAAAATATACTTAAAATAAAAGTTGATCAATTAATTTAACAACTACGAATAATACCGGTAACCTGCATTTAGCTTTGATTGTAAACTTTTTTTATTATAGAGCGCATAACCAAATCCAATCCAATCCATATGGTATCAGTGAATGGCATTTTTAGGTGATTGTATCAGAATCTGCATCATAAACCATGAACGGAGCATGGAACATTACAGTAATTTGTTCATAAAACGATAAAAACATTAGGAATGTATGTGGGAGATGAAAAGATGAGCCACAATAGGAAAATTCAGTAACTTGGGCATGGGGGATGGAGAGCTGAGCTAAAACGTGAGCAGGTACCTGCTTTGTTGTCATCTTCAGTCATCAGCTGCTTGATCTTCTGTCTGTTCCGCAGAGCTTCAATGAGACGAGGCAGGGTGACGTCATCATTTGGGTCAGTCAGCTCAGAGGAGGGTAGAGGTGGTAGGCTGAGCATCAGGTTTCTTATAACAGAGGAGGTCCCATCTAAAGAAACGGAGCGAAAATCTGCAATTTTCAAAAAGTTTTTATATTTATTCAATTCCTTTGTAAATCCTTTAATAAGATTTTCTTTCCTTACATTGCCTTTTTTAAAACATTTATTGGATGATATGTCTGTACTTTGATAGTTTTTATGGTTGACTTTTTTTTTACCTTTATATAATGGACCACCACGCTCCTCTAACTTGCATGATAGCTCCTCTGTGAAGGCCTGGTTTCTATAGCGACGGCCTGGTTTCTATAGTGACGGCCTGGAGTAAAGCCACAAATGGGTTTGTCCATGGGACGAGCAACTTCCACCTCCTGGGTCATCTCTGCAAACCGCATCACCAGCTGCACAAACAGAGCACGTCTTGCTTATTTGACAAAACAAATACATTTTGTCTGTATAATACGGACTCAGTGATCATGGGTTACTTTTGAATCTCTGTAGGGGACCATCTATAAACAGAAATCTAACATGAACTACACAGTTTATCTGAACGTAAGTGGTGTTCATCTTTAGGCTGAAAACAAACCTTGTTTGTGCCACACGTCTGGTTTTCTCTGAGTATTTCGGTGCAGGTCCGCAGATTCAGCAACGACTGATTAATGTTACCTGTAAAGTAAAATGATATTAGGTTAAGTGAAACAAAGGTTGAGAGTAAAATCAGATCCTGCTGTTGGATAACAAACCTGCTTCACGTATCCATGTGCCCTTTCCCCCGGTCCTGCCAATGCGCTCACTCCCTGCCAAGTCCACCAGGCACAGCTGACTAACTGTAACCTGGTTCTTATCCTGACGAATCAAAAAGTGACAAAACTGAATTGTGAAAACTGTAATTCATCTCAGTTGGTACTACGACTGTGGTTCCAGCTGACCTGGAGAATGTTGTCACCATCGGCATCAAGAGGAGCCTGAGCCAGCTTGATGATGAACACGCTGTGTGAGCGACTCGACTCCCTGTTTAACCAAGTGTTTGCAACCTTCCTCTTCTTTTGACCTGGAGAGAGATAAAAATATATCACCACAAAAAACATTTAAAAAAAAAGAAACAGCATAATAATTCATTCTACAATTTCAACTCTTCCAATTTATGGCATCAAGCTGATCCTTTCGCATACCATCAGGGGTATCATATAACTTCTTATCTATCATTTATGTGTGCAATCAAAAGATGTAGAAATAAATTGTATTGTAATGTTTCCTAGCCTGGTTAAAACCAGACCCTGTCCTTCACTTCACTTCAGACAAGGGTCTGGACTTTCTCCATTTAAAAACGATTCTTGCTGGAGGCGTGAGCTCTGCTGATGGCTGCTCCCCCGTGGTCTTCTGAACTTGACTTCAGCTCCGCCTCCTGCTGAATTTCTCTCGCTCCGTTGTATATTCTGTGTTTATATGATAATAAAACGTCCTAATAAAATAAAATAAAACCATGGAGCGCTGGTCCAACACACCAGAAGACCAGGAAATCTGATGGGACTCGGGCAGCAACTTAAAACCTGACTTTAATTCTCTCGTGACAACCTGAGGCATTTCCTTGTTCAGCGGAGGGAGAGGAGGAGGAGGGAGCGAACACTTGACTTTTGGGAAAAAAACAAAAGAAAACTCCAGATAAGGGATTAAGAAGGGGAAATTAATAAATTTGTGTCACATATAAAACAGTCCTGCATCGCTTTGAATGAGAACATGCGGCTGCGAGCTGGCTGCGCGCTGGGACAGGTGGGGGCATTTCCTTGTTCAGCGGAGGGAGAGGAGGAGGAGGAGGAGGGAGGAGGGAGCGAACACTTGACTTTTGGCCAAAAAAACAAAAGAAAACTCCAGATAAGGGATTAAGAAGGGGAAATTAATACATTTGTGTCATTTATACAACAGTCCTGCATCGCTTTGAATGAGAACATGCGGCTGCGAGCTGGCTGCGCTGGGACAGGTGGGGGCGTAGGTTAGGGGCCAAAAACTCCGCCCCTTCTGTTCTCTGATTGGTCCGGTCAAAAATCTACCGGAGAAATCGTTGTCTATGAGAGAAGTCCCAGACTGTGCAGTGAAGGGAAATGAGAATTGAGCGGAGCTGTGCAGGAAGGCGAGGGCCAGGCTAAATGTTTCCCCAAATGGATCAATAACGTACAGTATCCATGCATTCAGTTAATTACCGTGTCATCAGGGTCAGACAACACTTGAACAGAGATGGGTGGAGCAACAGGTGTACAGTTGGTGTTGAGTGGATGGAAGCAACGCTGAGATCCGATAGACCACATCTTTCAACTGTTTCACAACTGCTGGAAGCTCTGTAAAAGAAAAAAAAAAACAAGGGCAAAAGAACAAAAATTGTGAGTCACTATAGTTTTTTGATACCATTCAAAATTTACATTAGTCATTTGTGCAATGAAGAGCTGAGATATAAATAAGGAGGAACAGGAAGTAAGAGTCTGATCTAAAGACTAAATATAACATTCAAACAAGGCGTTCTCCATTTCCACATTTGGTTTTAAAAATAAGTGTCTCATCACTTGCTTCACTCAAACTACTGTACTTGCTAGAAATTACCTCTCAAGGAATCTAATATCACTTTCCCTTCAGCCTGTTTTCTGCCTGAAGCAGCCACAAAAACAGTAATGTTGCAGAAATACGTATTTCAAGTAAATTAGTATTTCAGCCTGGCTGCGGTTATTGTTCTGCTGGCTAGTAGCGCATGTGTGTTAACAGAGATGCGACGCAAACATGCTTGCGTGGATGCGGGGCCTTGTCTCTTTGAAAAAACATCCAGAAACTTGAAGCAAGCCCCCCCCCCCAAAAAAAAACTCGTAGCATATATGGTTTATTTAAACGCTAGAATAACATATTCTAACGTGCAGTGTTTTACTTGCCTCAATTCATCTACCTCAGCAACGTAACACACCAGTTTTAGCTCGTTAGCTTACCGTTAGCTTAGCTTATAGCCACAGCAGGTTTTGTTAATTCAAGTGAACAAAAAACATCTAGCAAATAAACAAAACAGAACCGTACCTTCAACTTCCAACTGAATGTCCAGTCGTC